>JBAFTA010000019.1:1656243-1669992 GCA_036919975.1 Melanotaenia parkinsoni | reverse complement strand
GATTGGACGTTACCGTCAATCTAAGCTCTCTGATTGGTGGAAAGTCTGACAGGAAGTGGCTTCATCATCATGTCCAGATCTAAATAGAGGTCTCTTATGATCTTTTTTATGATGAAATGTGATAAATAATGGTGTCATCATGGATCACTCATTGTGGATTTACCATATAGTCTCTAAATAAACACTGCATTCTGTGGCTGGATTGTAAAGCCTGAAAAACGTCTGTAGACTTCTATACATCACAGTTTACCCCACAGAGTTAAACAGTACAGTTCATGAGAAATTATTGACAATATAAGTGATAGCACTCAGGGAATCCAGAGATCTAGAGGAGTTTTAACGGTTAAGGCCGTGGGGGAAAATGAAGAACAATGCCTGTAAAACTTTGAAGAGGTGCAGCATATTTGCTTCCCTCCTCAATTAGCCGGATGTACAGGTGTGGTGAAAGGAAGCTTTTTTATGTTTGTTCTAGCTCAAAAAATGTGTTCAATGATTTTGATGATTCTACCTTTCATAGTTTTAAGTGATAAAGCTTTTTTCTAACATTAAGTCCATTAACAATCGAGAATCTAGACAAATATGATCTGGATCTCCTGGAGCTGTTTGCTCAGAGAAGGAAGCTGCACAAGCTCCTGAGCATGATGGACAATTCTTCACATGCTTGACACAACACAGTGAAGAAACAACAGTGTTCAGTCAGAGGCTTCTTCAGGTCTGATGGAACAGAGAAAGATTCAGGGAGTCGTTCCTGCAGCAGCCACCGGCCTCAAGGAGAAAACAACTTCCAATTAATTACATTTTTTATTTAACTACCATATTAAAATTTCTTCCTAAGGTATTTACATTATTCATTCATTTTAATTCCCAAATCATCAACTCAGCGAGCCGGCAGCGGTTGGATCTGTAGTTTCTCATACACACACATCCAGGTCATATCAGGTGCTTGAGCTGTTTCTTTAATGAAGATCAGCTGCAACCATTTCAGGAGAATTTGAAGAAGTGAAGTCAGTGTTTTTATTTAGAAAAAATGAACTAAAACAAACCTCTGTGTGTGCAGCAGTTTTCCATGTCGAAGTCGGCCCAGATGCCGCTGTCTAACATCACAGTGCCAAAGCCCTCCATCTCCAGGGTGCCCAGCAGCATGGAGGGCATCAACCATGAGCTGGAGAAGGTGTTTATCAGAGACAACGGGGAGAAGGAAGAACTCAAGGTTTGTTTGTTTTTGTTTTCCTCTTTTTTTTGTCTCGCTTTCTGGAAATCTGCCTGTTGACTTGATTTGTATTCCTCTGCGTCTCCTCCTGCAGTCCCTGGAGGTTCCTGACGGCCGTCGGGCTCCGTTCCCTCCCCAGCAGCGCAGCGGCAGTTCCCGGAGTGTGGACACCCAGACCCCCTCAGCCCCGGGGCGGTCCAGCAGCTGCTCCAGTCTGTCACCATGCCCCTCACCAGCCTGCCCACCAGGGTCACATGACGGCAGTCCTTACTCCACAGAGGATCTACTCTACGACCGAGACAAAGGTGGGAACATGTTGATGAAGATGGTCACACGCTCCCTGAATGCGTCATTTCTCCCCATCAGATTAAAATCAGAGATTTTGGCTTTTAGAGAAATGAAAATAAAAAACATCTGGCTGCTGATTCCTGGATTCATAATTGACCCAGATTGACAGTTTGAGTCAGTGTTGTTGGATCATTGATTACTAGATCAGGGATGTCCAACTCTAATCCTTGAAGGCCACAGTCCTGCAGGTTTTCAGTCCTTCCCTGCTCCACTACACCTGATTGGAATTAATGAGTCATTGTGCAGAACTTCATAGGCTGCTGGATCCATCTCATGTGAGTCAGGTCTGTTGGAGCAGGGAACACTGAAAACCTGCAGGACTGTGGCCCTCGGTGTTCGACTTTGGATACTCCTGATGTAGATCGAGGTTTCTTACTCCCTAAATGTTCCTGCCTGAAATTATCTTGATGTTGGGAAAACTCTCAGTTTTGTTAAATTCATAACAAAAAGTCACATCCTCTGTTAAAAGGTGGCCGTAGAAATGTCAGGGGTCTGTTGAAATGTGGCAGCACCGATGAAGGCTACCCCCACCTTCCCGACCAAGCTAGGGGCTGGTTCTAAAACTCCCACAGACTCCCATGTTAAAAAGACCAACTTCACAGCAGAAATAAACATGTTTAAAGTCTGGTACAAAAATCCATTTTAAGATTAAAGGTCAAGTTTACCTTCATGACAGCTGTGAGGGGGGTGAACTTTTTTCTAACTCGTCTGTTTGGATGTTATTTATTTTGAAATTCAGCATAATAAAGGGTGTGTCCTTTTGATTGGCATGTATCCAGTATCCACGGCAATAAGGGAGAGTGTAGCACAACCGCGGCCTTTAGCCCGCCTACCTCTGTTAGCTAGTTAGCTATCATTAGGTCTGGGGCCCACCTCCACCTTTCATTCTTAGAGCGGGGATATATTTGCTGTTAGCGACACACATACGTATACACATACACATACACACGTAGGTGTCATGGCTGCCACGCGTTCCTAGCGTGCGTTTGGCACGTAGGCCACGCACGTCGATGCAAGGTCATTTGTCGTGTGCGCGAGTTTCAGTATTGACTTGAACACTCAACACACTCGTGCGGACAAGAGCGTGAACATGACAGGTCCGAGTAAACACAATGGCGGATAGTTTTGAAGACTGTCTCTAAGAAGATGACTTACCGGCATCTGTTTATTTTTCCTCCCCTTTGCACAATGACAAACACTCGTTCCAGAAGGCAACAAATTGTAATAATTTTTGTGGTCGATGTATCGGAAAAACAACGTGACCTGTAGATTAACCTTTTAACTATTTCAGAGTCTAAGAGCTGTATACTCCCTCTAGTGGTGGCCTCCAGTATTGGGTGTTTTTGCTGCGCCGTCCTTCAGTTGTTTGCAGCAAGTATAAACAGAAACATGGCAGAACGTTGACATGTACGCTTGTAGCAAGTATATTATATATATATATATATATGTATATATATATTTATATAGCAAGTATATATATATATAGTATATTTAAATATATATAGCAAGTATATCCCAGCCCTTAATACAACTAATGGTGTGCCTTGTAAACAAACATGAGGACGAAGTTTTCTGTCTGGCAGAGACAAAGAAAAGAAAGAAAACATAACAAGAAGACCAAAAAAAGAGCGAGCAGGACAGTGGTAAGTAGTGCAGAAAATCCAGACCCTAATTTATCTCTTAGCAGCTCAGTTTGTCCTCCTGGTGAAGTCCTGGGTGTCATCAAAAAGCAAAACAGATAACTTGATCAATAATCTTACTTTTGTCAAGTTAAACTGTCAAGCTAAAAAATCCTGAGTGACAGAATTTATAGCCAAGAAATCTGATGTACTACCGCGGTGCATGGATGGACACTACAGTGTGTTTATATTTTATTTCCACACACGTCCAAGAGGCTTTTCTGAAAACTGTATTTACACATTTCTGTGCTGTGTTAGCTGCAAATCTAATCTTTAAGATGCTTTAACACATAGTTTGAGCCTCTGTACTGGAACCATGTTAAATCATATCAGCCTTTTTAATTAAATGAAAATAGTAAATAATGCCAGAGTTTGAAATACATTTAGAGTAACTTTGCTCTGGTGTACATGGCAAAAAAGACTTGCACCAAAAATAATGTAGGTTCACAGCCCAAGTTTATGAAAACACACATATGAAAATGTTTTTAAATCTGGTTTTTAATTATCGTGTTAATTCATATTTTTAACACACAATTCAATGATGATTCTAACCTGGTGTAGCCTATTGCAAATTTAATATTAAAAGTACATTTAAATGAGCAAAAGTGAACAACTTTTTGTTTAAAAACACATAAACCAGTCTCCTTTTTAAAGCAGTATTATCCCTGCAACCTAGCAGCTAAATACTTCTCTTAAATTTCAACTTAAAGAATATATTGAGATCAAATATATCCGACAAAGAAATAGGAAAATTTCAGGATTTATTAGTTAATCTACAGTTCAACATTTTCTATTGAAATTCCTGTTATTGCATATAAGCAGCAGGAGAGCAACAAGACATGTTGAGTCTGTACAAAAGTTACTTTTTAAAAATTAAAACCTTAAAATAGAAAGAAACAACACCTGTTTAGGTGATTTCTGCAGCAGTCCAGCCACAGATGCTCTTAATGGCTGAGACACAGGAAGACCTCCTCCTGCGACCACTGATTTGTCTAGATGTGCATTCAGAGCCAGTGAGCAACGAACTACAACAAAAGTACGTTGACACGTGATGGAAGAGGCCAGTTGTTGCTATTAAGTATTGAGGGGAAATATCGTTGACAGCATGTTACAGTAAAACTCTTTTTAAAAGTAGTTTTCTCCAGTCTGCAGTAATATACATTAATGTAAGCCAGGACGGATCAGCCAGCAGCGATTCACGATGGCTGGAGGGTTACTAGTTTCCCATGTGCACAGGTGCACATGCATGTTTGAAACCCTGAATGGAGCAAAAGAAGAGTGAAAATCTGCATTCGAGGAGTTTAATCTTATAACAACAAATTCTTTAAAGATGATGTTATTAACATGTTATAAGTATACGATATCATAATAAATGCAGGTTAAAGGGGCCAGAGGAGGCCCCAAGACACCCTGGAATAGTGATCCTCAATCCTGGTCCTAAAACTCCCGGTTCTGCTGAAATGTGGATGAGCTGTTTCATTCCCATCCTGTCTGTTTTGTGTGCAGACAGTGGAAGCAGCTCACCGCTGCCCAAGTTCGCCTCCTCACCCAAACCCAACAACAGCTACATGTTCAAGCGTGAGCCTCCGGAGGGCTGTGAGAAGATTAAAGCCTTCGAGGAGATGAGGTAAGGACCGTTTCAAGCTCCGTCCTCTGCAGTTTAAGGAATCCATGACCCTGACACTTTATAAACGTTTCTCTGCAGTTCCCGGCAGTCGGCGGCGGCATCGGTCCCCCTCTTTTCCTGCCCCGACAAAAACAAAGTCAACTTCATCCCAACAGGCTCCGCCTTCTGTCCCGTCAAACTCCCTGGTGCCATGCATCTCACCCCGGCCTCAGAGCCAGAGGAGGATGAGGATGGAGAGCCTCAGGGGGCCGCCTCCCTCTACGGCATCCCCACTCAGGTCTCGACGAGCACCAGCACAGACGACCCCCCGTCAGAGGAGCCCGGCTCCCCCTCAGAGACTGCAGAGCCCCAGACAGACAGCCCAGCCATCAGCTAGAGCCGAGCAGAGCCGGACTCCGCCTCGGGGAACCCGTACGAGTGAGCACCGACCACCAAAACGTTACTGTTCCACCAACACCTCCCTCTGCTCTGCCAGGGGAGCCTCCGTCTCTGTGCTGACCCCTCCACCCTTCTTCTATCTCTGCATGACGTAGCAACTATGTCCCTTAATCTTCACCGCCACCATCACCCAGACTGTCCACCTTAACGTCCTGTCCTGCATCATGTCTGAGCTGTCTGCAGGGGGCCGAGGGTCCAAGGAGGGAAGACGGGGAGGATGGGGGGGAGGGGGGCATGCAGTTTAAACTGGTAGTATATTTCTGGTTAAATTATGTGTTGTCTTCTGTTTCAACATTCACAGTACGAATAAGCTCTAAACTTACATCATATATATGTGTGTATATATATATATATACACATACACACACACATAGCTCTATATGAAGAAAGAAAATGCTTGTTTAAAAATCCCAAACTGTGTGTTACTGTGTGATGTAATGAACAGGAAAACCTGCTGCACTATTCAGGATTATGTTTACACTATCCAGGTCTCATGTGGAACCCTCTCAAAGAAATGCAACAAGAAAAAGAAAAACATCATAATTTGGGCAAAGGAAAGAGAAAAAAGAGATATTACTTCAGGTATTACAATCAGAGTCGATACTCAGGTAATCTGGAATGAATGTCCATAAAAATCTCCTCAGCTCGAACAAGCGTCACGGTTTAGTTTCCTCATTCCCAGACCAGTCATTCCTTCCTGTTCCAGTGTCCAGACTGGTGATGGTGAAGGGTTGGATCAGAACCGGGAATACCGTACGGACCACACACACTGTGACTGAGTCCTTTAGCCCATGTGTGTGTACTGATGGAGCTCGGTGGACGGAGACGTGGATGATGTTGAGTGGTTGTTTGATGGTGATGATGTGGGAAGCAGACGTAGATTAGTCTGCATTGCTGTCACGTGAAGGCTGAGTCAGACGGATGCAGATCGGAGGTGTCGTTGTTCCACAAACATTCATTCACTTCTTCATTACAAGCTGCTTTATTTTTTTTTAGCTAAAAGTGACTTTCTGATGCTGCAGAAGTGGATTAATAACAGATTTCACCCAAAATAATCCTATTTAACCCTTTAACACCTGACCCAAGAAATGGCTGGTAGAAAACTCAAAATAATTTTTATCCAGTCTTCATTTGGCCCATACGTACCGTACCATTTATTACCGTGTGATATGACTTCGTGTAGTGTCAAAGGTCTCCACCAGGGGGCGGAAGACAAGCATCAGAGTGTAAACAACGGGGGTTGGAGTGGCGTTTGTACCATAGAGTGATGGAATATATCTCAGAACCTGGATGCATCTAACATGATAGATTAGACAGAGCGTCTGATGGAAAATGGTGCCGAGTTCATTTCAACCAAAAACATTTAGTTATTCTGAACTGATGTTTTCCAAAATGGCCGCTCCACATGTCTGAGTCCACATGGTGCTGGGTGGTATGACCTAAATTATGTATCATGGCATTTCCTAAATTGTACTAGTTTAATGTTGGACAGTATTTTTTGTGTTTAATCACATTTTCCACTGATTGACTCAGAACAACCTTTTCTGTAATCACAAGGAAAAAACATTTTAATGTCAACTGTTCACATTCCTGAATCCGTATTTCTCCACAGAACCAGATCTTTATCTTTGTTTTTGTCCCAGTCAGTTCCTCTAGCTAACACGTCTACAAGTGTCCTCCATCTGTATCAGTTTCACCTGAGGACGTGAGACATTTGGTCCACCTGCAGCTGATACAGCTTCGCTTTCTCAACTTTCTCGCTGCTCGCTGCAGGTGGTGCAGCGGTGAAAAAGGTTCCCACTTTAAACATGTTCCCAGTCTAGTTCATATCATACCACCCAGCACATGAAATGGTTTTTCTTTGGAAAGCTGATTTGCTTTGAGCCATGATCCAGCTGCTGACACCTGCTTTACGGTCATTTCAGGATGATTAAAACTGCCCCAAAGTGATTTAAGTTTAAGTATGATGCATTTAGGTCCTTATTAATTCAAGTTAGAGAAAGATTTCATTTTTTTAAAGTCCCATTGTGCAGCTTTAAAGATCTCAAAAGTCCAATCAGATATTTTATTTTATATTATTTCCAATATAGTATAGTTTGGTAGTTTGTGGTACTACAAACTACCAAACAAATCTTTGGCCTTAATTTTCGTTCTTAATCACCAAGCAGTTTTCTCCACTGTAAAAAATGAAGTGTAACCACACAGAGTGAATGTTTGTTGGTCCTCGATCTCGGAGCTGCATCCAGATCCACATTAAAACTCTGACTGCTCTGGTATTCTCAAAAGAAAAGAAACCAAACTTCCATTAAATGCATTCCTGAGATTTCAGCATCCGGTCCTAACAGTGAAGTCACGATGATTCATTCCTGAAGTGTCTCTCAGCCTTTTTGATTTGATGGCTGTTGAGATCATCTGTAGATCTGAGAGCTGATTGGCTGCAGATTCGTCTGTTTGATGCACAGATGAAAGGATGATGCAAGCCTGTCTTCCTCTCACTATTACTGCAGTGTTGTAGGCGCCCTGAGGCTGCCACAAAGCAACAAAACCTTCTAAACATCATATATTCTGTGCAAGAGTGAAGCATATTCCACATTTCTTTTGATATCTGGTGTGCTTGTAGAGTCCCTGCATTGTCGTTCCATTACTATTTTGTATATATGTGGCTTTCAGAGACTCAATGCAATGTTGTGGTTTCTAAAGACATTTCAGCACCTTACCAAGAGTTATAGCTTTCCCAGTGCCCCACATATACCCGGCATTGGTAAACTAGGTGTGTGCAATAATATGGAAAAAGGAAAAAAAGAAAAAAAAAACAAGAAAAAGGTGTTGTCCTCCCAGACGTTGCCCGTTCTTTGACAGTGTCTCATCTTGCATTCCTTTGGTTTTGAGCATGGAGGCTGGACCAGCACATCGTTTGTTGCTAAAGCCATCGACAAAACCAGCACTGAGAGCGACTAGAGCACATAACCGGCAGGTCAGTCTTCATCAGCTCACTACATGATACTCCTTGTGAAACCTGCAGTGTCAAAGTTCATGCACAATGGCAATAAAATCCTGGTTGTTTTGTCCAGTTTTTGGTGTGTGTGTTGGTGAATAGGGGCCCATAGGTTAACTCCACAGAAAAGTTAGAAAAGATGCATGTTGTCTCCTCAGTTTCTTACTACATTCACGTGTTTCCAGGTTTTTTTTTTTGTTTTTCTTTTTTTCCGGCTGGTAAAATATATAAAGCCACAACATGAAGCTTCTACCTGGATGTTCACGTCATCAATGCTGGCATTAAGAATCCGGGCGATGAATCGTCTCGTGTTATTTGGCCTCTTCCTGCAGACAACAGTTTAATGATCATGACAGTAAATCGATTCAGTGAACAATCATTCAACGTTTTATTCCTTAAAGAAAACAGAAAAAAATTCCATATATTATTGTAAGAGCTTGAATAAATTGTTCTTGAAGACGTTCCAGCTCTTATCTGAAAAGCTCCTTCATTTCTAGTGCACCCTAAAATGTGTTTTTTGAACTGTAAACAACATAGTAGCCTACTACTTAATTGATATATACAGTTAAAAACCGAGATTTTGTGGGTCAAAAATGGCCCATAATGTTCTCTACAAAACCAGTAGAGCATAGAAAACCCCGCCCCCCAACGCATATGAAGGACTGAGGACGCTCCAAAGGGATTAATAAAGTTTTTCTCTTCTATGTGATCTTATCTGGTGTAGATCTGCTAGTTTCAGACTTCTGTTCTTCCACAGAGTTTCTGATGAAATCTTCTTGTAATGGGACGGATTTGTGCTTCTGAGGGTGTAAAAGTAAAACCGGACTTTATTCTTTACCTGCTGGTTCTCATCTGGCGACAGACAGCAGCTCAAATCGTAGCAGCAGCAACTTCCTGCAGCTGCCACAACCTGCCGCGAGTCTCCACAGCTTTCCAGAGCTGCTGGAGCTGCTGACAGGCTGCTAACAGTCCCACAACACAACCCTCTCCGCCCCCGATCACCCCACACCTCCCACCCTAGCCCTGCAGTGTCAGGCATTTTAAAAATTTGGCAGTGGGTGGAGTTACGCTTTAAGGACAATTCACACGTTCCTGCGCGTGAACACCACCAAGATATCCACAGATATCTGGATGGTAACTGGGTCAAAATCCAAACTCAGAAGAATTTACAGAACATCCTGTCGGTGGTTGTGTCTACAGGCAGAACTTCATGAAGAGAAAAAGAAAGGACATCGAGTTATTTTAGAGTCAATGTAAAACTTTAAGTCGCAATAGGAAATACTTGGTGCCTGATCCACCTGGCCTGTTTGATGGCCACGTCTGGCCCACGTATTTAAAACATAAGAAAATCAGTTTTCCAGCTGCTGTTTAGTCATTAATAATGGTGATAATAACAGTCACTAAGTCAAAACACTTGTTTCCTGATCATTAATCCAAGTTATTTAGTCAGCAGACAGAATCAAAGCTGTAGTTCAGAGAGGAGATGATGAGGAAGGTGGAGAGGAAGGTGAGCTTTAGTCCTCAGTTGTGACATGGTCTGTACAATTACCTGAAATTTAAAGTTATAAAATATCATTCTGAAGCATTTACTTGACCTTCACATAAAGCTGCACAGACTTAAAAGAGATTTTTGTTTGGTACAGATTCCTGAAAAAAGATGGATTTAACCATTTTGATATATTTGAAAATGAAAATGAGGATAAAAACGATGTAAAGTTGATCTACTGCAACAAGTCAAAATGATCACGAATAGATTTTCTTTTTCCAAATTAGTCCAGCTATGAGGATGATGATGTACTGGGTCACAATGGTTTATCACTGTTTGTAATTCTGTTAAAGGTCTGTTTTAAAGGTCCAGTGCATCAGGATTACTGCCATCTAGTGGTAAAGAAGGGTATGGTGCAGTTGTGAATGGATGGTGGCCATCAGTGGCCAAACTTCCTCCTGACATAAAAATATTTTCACATGTGAGTGGATCCATGTACAGAGATGGATGCACTACAGGTAATCGCTTCAACACTGTGCACGTGTACTGTCTTCTTCTATGGTGTGTTTAAGACGTCATTTCTCCATAACAGTGCTCTAGCACCTACCAAACAAAGCCAGTGCTGCAGTTTTAAAGCTTCACACAGAGTTGTTTGTCCATTCAGAGACACCGTAGTAAATATGGCGGAACAAATATGGCAGCTGGACCCACAGCAAGAAGATATAAATGGTTCATTGTTAGACAATAAAAACAGTTATTTTAATAAAGTGATTAGATGCCAACAGAAACACAGTGTTTAATGATAGAAAACATTTCTCTGCACCTGTAATGTTTCATTAAGTTCCTGAACTTAAGTCGTGGATTTGTTCTAATTAAAGTAAGTTTCTGTGATGATAACTGCACCGTCGTACAAACTGCTCTCTCATCTGGAACCAACATGTCAACACATGTCTTTAGTTATCAAGTCAAATCCTGCATTTAGTTTTTCCAAAAGACAAAGAACCCTGTTCCAAATCTAAATGGTTTATTTCAGGTTATAACTGCTCAATTAAATGTCTCTTATAACTACCAAGTAAAAATGTTGCGTGAATGAATGATTACATATTGAATATTATAAGTGTACCAAACATCATCTTCCAGGGCCCTCGCTGGGCTGCTTTATGTCCCTACGCCGGCCTTGTAGAGAACAGATGGGACAAACATGAATACATTTACAGACCTTTTCAGAAAGTCCAGGCTTTTTGATAAACAAAAAATCTAACTTTTTTAAAATCCTTGAATTTAAAGAAGACAAAACATATAAACTAGAAGCACTCAGAGAGTGCAGACCCCTGCCAAGCCACAGGGTCAGTCACCGGAGAAAAGGCCCACCAACCCGCCCAGTTACCAACACTCTGATGTATACTTCAAGCTACTACCACTATATGTTTCCATCATCAGGGTTGTTGTCACATCTTATTTACAATCCTGGAAACAACCCTTACACACCAAGATGAAGCAAATAATTCTAAAAGTCTTGACGTTATGGAAGAAATGAACATTTTCTCTAATGCCGGCAGGCTGGGTTAGCCCTTAGCGTATTTAGCGTCAACCATGATGTCATCTTGTAATTTTTTTTCTGGGCATTATCAGATGAGTAGAAGCTGTAATGGCAAAATGATCCCTATCTCCCCACAGTAAAGAATCCTTTTTAAAAATTCCTGGATCCAGACAGTGATCCGGATCACCCCAAAATCTAATCACTTGTTCCTTATGCTATTTCCTCAAAATTTAATCAAAATCCGACAAACATAACCTCCGCCGGGGTAAAAATGTGAGACCATGAAGGAATGTCCACACCTGTGAGCTGCAGTAGTGTAACTCTCCAG
Organism: Melanotaenia parkinsoni; assembly: GCA_036919975.1. Taxonomy (NCBI): domain Eukaryota; kingdom Metazoa; phylum Chordata; class Actinopteri; order Atheriniformes; family Melanotaeniidae; genus Melanotaenia; species Melanotaenia parkinsoni. Next base: position 1,658,341 of record JBAFTA010000019.1, on the reverse strand, counting down.
CAGATGGCAGTAGACAACCATGACAGATCCCTCATCATGATGGCAAAACATCTACATTTTTCTAAAATTTCTAAATGGACAAAGCATGTGTTTGTGTCTCATCAGGACTTGTCCAACCCTCTAATTGTTTCCTATACTAAACATGTTACAGCTGCAGAGCATTACAGTAAACCACTACACCGTGCAATCCATAGTTTGTCATATAATTGGAGCGGGAAATGAAAATGCTTTCTAGCTTGACAGAAAAAAAGCAGGTCCTCTATAACAAGAAAAGCATTGTTGGCCCTGTTTCAACTGCTAATCGGCTTTTTCACAAACTCTATTCTGTGTGTTAATCTCAACCTCCCAGCACACCCTAACTGGGCACATAGAACAAAGGTAAGACTCTTTTTTTAAATGAAATTACAGAGCAAAGAGCCTGGTGTAATCCTGTGTTTTTGTAGCTTTCTTTGCTACGCTGCTGCTTCTCCATTCAAATGCAGCTCAGTGCTATATGTTAATCCCAATTTATAAAGGAAAAACGATAATAGGAACATCAGATGAGTGCTGATTGCTAAAATGCATATGAGTGACAAGTGGCTGCAAGAGGACATGGAGTTCAGCGTGCTGTCACACAGGTTGGTTTGCCCTTCACTGTGAATCCACCCTCTGATCAATCAAGGCTTTAAATTAGCAGCTTGTTAGCGAGCGTTGTTCCCAATCAGAGCCCTCTCAGTCCTGCTGCTCAGAGGTTACACTCAGCACTCCTCCACCTCTGCATCTGGATACAAGAGTTTTTCTTTTTTTCTAGTTTTACTCCCCATGTTAACAAAAAAAAAAGAAAGAAAGAAAAACAAGATGCTCCCATTTCTTACCAGATTTAATCTGTCTAAATATTGTAAAACATGCCCAGGTTATAATACCTAAACAAATACGCACCCACCTTGGTTAGGTCCACATCAGGGCCGGACTGGGACAAAAGGCTGGGAGTCGTACATTCACCCAGGCCACCCGAATTCATATACTGCACACATATACTCACATGCAAGTACACACACACACACACACACACACACACACACACACACACACACACACACACACACACACACACACACACACACAGAGGCTAATTAATCACCAAAGCTCAATATTCTATATAGACCGACATTCACACACAGAAGACTCAGAACAGTCCCTGCAGGGCTCCATCATTCATATCATGATCCTACATTAACCTGAAACAACATTTAGATGCCAGTTTACCATAAATATAACATGCTAACGTCAACATTCGCTGCTACAGTAAAAACAAGAAGCGGTCAACAGCAGCTTCACCTGATGTGATTCAACTAACACTGAAAATAAAAAGTCAAGTCAGCTTAGACAAGAGACGGTCCAACCTTCAGAGGGGTTCCCAAACTTTTGGTCCAGCAGGACCATCAGATATGTCATGTAAAAGAAACCAACAAGCAAAAAGCTGCAATCACACCATTTACAACCAGATAAACACAAGTTTCCTCATTAGCTTTACCCTGGACTAATAAAATGTTGTTTCTGAGCTGGACGAGGACAGATGTGGACAGATTAGTTTAGCTGAGCAGCAGGTAAAACATCCACCTGTCACTGACCTGTGACTGTGTTTTTAAGACTTTGCTCGTCTTCTGAGTTCATTATAATGCAGGTTCAGTAAAGTCACACATCCTGATGGTGACCTCTGTGACAACTGGTGAGCACCGTGTCAGTGCCAGGCAGACCAATCAGCCACGCCAATGTAATGTATCGTGATTTTTATTTATTTATTTATATATTTTTTTAATGACAAGTAGCCGAGGACTTTCAGGTCCAGGCCACCAGGAATTGTCCTGCTTCTCCTGTGGGCCAGTCCGGGCCTGGTCCACATGTTGAACTGCTTGTTAACACAAATATCTAACCAGTTAATCATGTGGCAGCAACTCAACACATCTAGTCATGTAGACATGGTGGAGACGACCTGCTGAAGTTCAAACTGAGCATCAGAATGTGGAACAAAGGATGGATGCTGGTCTGAGTATTTACTGGGATTTTCACACACAACCATCTCCAGGGTTTCCAGAGATGGTCTGAAGAAGAGAAAATA
>JBAFTA010000019.1:1538582-1548838 GCA_036919975.1 Melanotaenia parkinsoni | reverse complement strand
GGATGCAGCCGACAAACCTGCAGCAACTGTGTGATGCTGTCATGTTAATATGGAGAAAACCTCTGAGGAAGGTTTCCTCCACCTGCTTCATCTATTACACCAGGATTAAAAAGGTCCGACCCGGTTCTAGAAGGTGGACCAGATAAACTGAATGGGGGTTCTTGTGGGTGCATGCTGCTGTTTTACAGTTTCAGGAATATTCTATAATATTATAGGGGGCCAAGAGTTGAAAGAATATATTAATAATATATGTAAACAAAGTCCTAAAAGCATCAATTTCAATTAAAATCTGCATCTTTTTTTTGGATAGCATCATACATTATAAAACATATATCCATCCAGTTAATGTTTATTTATGGTCTTGTTTGTTTTTCAGCATCTGTACTGTTGTTCGTCTTGTCTGATGTTTCTGTACCTTTCTTCTTCTTTTATTTTAGCACATCCTGATAGCCTAGATTATTTAGGAGGAAACCAAAATATTTTATATGTCCATGTGTATTTTTTGTATAAAGTTGTTTCCTCTTATTGACACTAGGTTTGGTTGAACTAATGTTAGATGTCCTTATCCCCTTTTTCTCTGCATCTACCTTGCATAATGTCTTTTTTTAATAAGCTTAAATAAAAGAAATTCTGGATCCTGAATCATCTGTAAGACACGCTTCATAAGGAAAATGTGGAACAACTAACTTGTGATTGTAACCTCCAAAGCTGTGTTACTCTAAACTCTAAAGTCAGACTGTACTATCCTGGTTATTGTAATAAAATAATAAAAATACTTGGTTTGACTCTAATTAGGAGGACTGTTTACATGAGGCCGGGAAGTAAATCAATAATAGTTGTTTTTATGGAAATCTGGATCTTTTTCTCCATTAATCTGCACCGAACTTGTCTCTGGGCTTCTGTAGCTAACAGAGGACTCAGCCCTCTCCCCGCCTGTGTCCCAAACAGGAGGAGCTCATTCCCATAAAGGCTCCCAGTCATCAGTTATCAGGAACTGGTTTGGTTTTGTGACCTCAGCTCCAGAACAAGTCGAGACATGTTGTGAAATCAGACAGAGAACTGATGGTGAAGCAAAGGGTCCATGTGCAGGATGACGACTCTGCTGCTTCAACAGAAAAACCTTTCCAGTATCTGATCCTTCAGGAAGCTCCTCGGCTTTGATCTGAATCCCTGCAGGTTAGTCCAGGACGAACATCTGAGCTGGAGAATTGCTCACCTTGTTGTACTCCACGTGCAGCTTTTCCTGCTCGTTCTCCAGCTTGTCTTTCAAGTTCTTCTGCTCGGAGATGTTGTCCTGGATCTGGATCATTCGCATGTTCCGCTCTGAATAACAATGGGACACGAATCAATAAAATGATCCCAATCTATGTACAGGAAACAGCTCATGAGACGACCAACTGATGGCAGATATGTTCTCAAGGTTACAGACGTCGTTCCACTTATGTGGGGAGAAAACGTCTTCATGAAACACTTAGAAAGTAGCCGTACTGTACACCTGGTATTCCTCTGGATCCAACACACAGATTACACATGCTTAAACAAAGGAAAATGCATTTTTCATGCTTCAGATAGATATCAATAAATGAGAAAACATGCAGCGAAAGACGAGCAGAAGAGGTGTTGGTGGCAAACATGCAGATAAGCATCACATTTTCAGCTCAGTGCTTCTGCTCCAGCAGCTCTGAGGGAGCAGATAAAGACGGGAAAACCAAACTGCTGCTTCTCTGAACGAAGGCCGATTATCTCCAAATGACGGGGTCAAAGGGCACGCTGAAGGCAGCAGCTGCCACGGTAACCGCACCGCTCGCCGGCTTCTAATTGAACTATCTCGTGGATGTTCTTTGTTCTTTCTTTGTGCTTCTAGTTTGTAAAAATGACAGTGAAACTAAAACTGCATGACAAACACTTGCATTAGTTCCACTCATTAAGAAAATCTCTGCCTTTATTTATAAAAAACAGTTAAAGATGTGGAGCTGGATAACGGCGAGAAGCAGTTTTTACTATATTACAGCTTCTATCTTCCAACTCTGTGCTTATCATTTCCATTAAGCCCACTGCATCTATAATCGGTCCTCCAGTTCTGATCCATGTTACACACAGCCCGTCAGCCAACTAAAACACCCCATTTAGAGGATGGTGTGTTAATCTGATGGGTCATTTGGGGAAATTTGGCTTTAATTAGTAAAATCAGAGTCGTTTTTCTCCACCCACAGACACTGTTTGACTGATATGACTCTGTGTTTTCATTCAGCTGCTGCTGTACTCTTCTTTGTTCATTCGTTTATGGCTAATAAAGCACGAGCTTCCCTCGGAGCCAATGAGAAGCTTCCAGAGAGATTCTCATTAATTAAACACACTTTCCTACTTCACAGTAAGGGCAGCAAACAGAAGGAAATGTTTTCCTCTCACTGAGACTCAACGCCTTATTTATTTTTCTTCTTTTACCGAGGTAGTAGTTAACAAAGTCCGCAGTGAGGGCGGGCTGCTTGTGTTTTCTGCGGCCGTCCATGCTGGCGTTGGCATCGGACGTGTCCACGGGGAAAATGTCGGTGCTGATGCCCATCAGTTCCGCCTTTCTCATCAGCTTCCTGATGGCGGAGGCGCTGGAGGTCAGAGGGCGCGGCAGCTTCTCTCGGGGCACCCACGCCTGAGGACGGGTGTTCCTGGACAGCTCTGCCTTTGCTCTGTACTGCTGCAGGCGGGTGGTGATCCGGGCCTGCAGATGGGAACACATAGCAGGGGTAAGTATATCTGAGTTACAGAACAATCTTAAAGCAAACATCTGGAAGATAATAATGTCTAAATATTTAGTCTGATTAAGCAGCCTAGCAGCTGTATCAACATCTGCATGTAATCAATACCTGACTGTTGTCAAGGAAATTTACATTCTGATGACTCTCGTGTACACTACCACTCAAACGTTTCTGAGTGGTAGTGTACATTTAAGCTGATATAAATATGATCATACATAATAATGCAAAGGTTAAGTTTCATCTGAGAGTCATGTCGTAACCCAGTCTGGCTCCAGGTGAAGGTTAGTTTAGGCTGCTTCCAGCTGTGTTAATGCATGTGCTCAGCACTACCAGGGACTGGCTGAGAGGGGCGTGGGCCGAGTCAGAATGAAGGAAAACCAACTTCTGCAGACTTGTACTCTGTTGAACCAGGTTTCCTGCTGCGTATATTAAGTGACATATAAAAACTGCAGCTTTATGGATTTATTTCTCACCGATGGTTTTATAAAGAATTTCTACAACACTGTCTAATCAAATTAATTTAATTATTATATATTTAATTATTAAAAGCCATTTTGACAATATTTATCTACATGTGAACGTATATTTATGACAGTTTCGGCTGTCACCTGTGCAACTAATTACTCCATCTTGTATGAAAAACCACACCTGGCTGGGACTGGCTGCACTCCGCCACACCTTCCCCACCTGCTCCCTTGTTCGCTGCCCTCTGGACCAATCGCTGCGGCTGCTTCCTGGCTCCACAGGTGAAAGGGCCTCCCTGCATTCAGGGGCAGCTGTGTTCTGGCTGACAGCTTGCCCTCTTTGTTCAGACTCTGGCTGTGATTTGTGAGATACTGCTTTGTGTCTGAAATCTCAGGTCTAGAGTTTTTGTTGAGTAATTGTTGTTTTTGGAGACGGGGCCAGTTAGACTTGTTTCTTCGTGTTTACCTGCTACATGGAACAATAAACCCCCTTTAACTCCACTTTACATCTGGACGTCTTTACTTTCTGTTACTTCCTCCTTTGCCAGCTGAGCCGGGTCGTAACAATGACTGAAGTTATGATGTTCTCTTCCTTATGAAATCTATGTAGGGCAGCATTGCAAAATCAGAGAAAAAAAAGTGAAACTGTTCATGTTCGGATAGTTTAACTGGAGAAAAATAAAGAGGAAAAAAAGGATTAATTTCAGCGTTTCTGCTTGGCATCTTGACTCCACGTTCTCAGCCAATTTTACAGATAAATCTAAACAACTGAGCAGTTTCAGAAGTTCACTTTCTTCCCCTCTTTTACTCAACTTCTTTCCCAGTAAGTGAACTGAGCTCCAGCTCGTCCCACCTGGATTTAAACCTGGTGTGATTCTATCATGTCAACATGGAGCAAAATCTCTGAGGAATATTTCCATCACCTTGTTGACTCTATCACACCAAGAATTAAGTCAGTTCTGGAGGAAACAGCGGTCTGACCTGGTGCTGGAAGGTAGGCCTGATAAAGTGTAGACGATTGCTGATGCAGTGTTGACTGCAGCTCACTAAAGTTCATGTAAACTCATGGTAAAGAGCATTAATTGGTTGACTTGTCTGACATCTGATCCAGAAGAGGGTCCGGTGGGCGAGCAACATCTTCCTGTGGCAGGTGGTCATGAGGAAATTCATCTATGGAAATCAGTGTGTTCTCTAGGCTGTGTCAGTCAAACACACCACATGTGTATAAAGACACACTAATCAGGAAGTTGGAGGAAGATGAGGAAATCATACCTGAGCCTCAGGAGTCAGCTGTTTCTCTCTCTCCTGCAGAGAGACCTTACAGTAGGACTGTAAAGCCAGGTAGTTCTTCCTTTTCCACTTCCTGTCGAAGCGGTCTGCATGCTGCTTGCAGTACGCGAAGAAAGGATCCGCGATATCCTGAGCAGAAGAACACATTCAGTAGCTGTTAAAATAATTAGTAAAGAATGGAAATATGTTTGACTGTGTTAACCTTTTACGGCTCGGTTTGTTTCATTTGTCACTCAGGAAAAAAACAACGTGAAAACTGAAGCCGAGCTTCGCTGCTGCTGCTTTCCTTGACTCACTTTGTTCCATCAACCTTTCAGGAGCATTTCTGGTGGATCAAAGTCAATGTGGATGGAAAATAACCTGAATTCTTGTTGTTCATGGAGCAGAAGTGATTATTAATGCTTAAAAATGTCATCATCATCATCTGAGTAACAAAAATATCTGGTTGAGTGTTTAATCAGCTTTCAGACCCACATCAAGCGTCTCTGCAGTGGTTGGGAGTTTTGGATCAGTGTCAGTTTGGACAGCGTTGATGGGAACACCTGGACTGAGGTGTCAGACATGAGGACTGAACAGGATTAACAGCAGGCTTTAATGGACAGATAAAACTGGATCTAGATTTACCCAGGCTCAACTCTACACCCCGCATTGGTTCCTGCATGGTTTTAAACAGAGAGTTCTCTGAACTGAGAGCCAGGTGCTTACTCAGAGTTTTAACTACTGAACGAAGGTGGACAGGGGGCATGGGACTGGGAAAATGTAGCAGACTAATGTGACAACTTAGGCTCTTGGAAAAAGTCTGGTCTACACTCCAGACCACATGGTGGCAGCAACGCACCAAATGGTTTTTGCCAACCAAAAAAACATAAAAGAAGAAGAAAAACTGCGGAACAGAGATCAGGGAGGGAGCTGGAGAAACAGGTAACTGGGATGAAAGAGGGTTTTTAAGAAGAAAGATGAACACCTGCCTGGTTCCCACCAGCAGGAAATGCAGCTAAATAAAAAGACATATCAGCCCTGGACTGGAGGAGATCGAGGCCCATCTCAACCACGTAGATGGAAAGCTGAATAAATTAAATCTCCAGCTTCTAGCAGAGTCCCACACGGGTCCAATTATTTCAACCCAAACCCCCCCACCCCCCTCACAAACTCGTTAAGATACTTACCAAACAAACCATTATCTCGGTATTCTCCACGCCAAATCTGGACCCACCCCGTTGATACAGAACCTGAGACCTGAACTGTAACACGCATGTAACACAGTACTTATCTCCGGTGGTTTATTATCAGCTGAACATACTTCAAATAACTTGCATCATATTATCTCTCAGAAATGTTGCTGCTTACGGCGACATGTTTTTACCAGACTGCCAGCACCTGCTTCAAACTGTGATCTTTGTTCTTCAATCAAAATTCCAAGAAAGGAAACTCTGATACTTTGGTTATTTAAATATGCAAAATACATTTAATTTAATATTTAATACCTACACTTAAAGAAAAATAAACCCTGTTCTCATCATGGTCAGCATGTCAGAGTCCAGCTCGAGCTCATTTTTTGCCAAAATACCTTTTTTTGTTATGTTTACCAAACCTTGCGTGAAAAAAAAGGAAAAAAAAATCCCAGAGAATTAATCCCAGAGATGAATCTTTTTGCATTAATGCGTCAATTCTGACAGCCGTAATTAAAACTTAGAGACCTTTAAGGAGTGCTCGTGTCATTTAACACATTTAGAGTGTTCGGAAATGAAGGCAGAAATATCTTGACCATCGTAAAAATCACGGTTACTTCTTTGACATCCGTAGTGAGCAAGCAGCCGTAAGTCAAACTGGCTGATGCACTTCTTTCATTTCTGTTGTTTTTGTTTGTTTTAATGGAAACCACACGGAAGTCTTTAGATCACATTCATGTTTTTTGTTTTCTTTCTGGCTCCTCTCCTCCTCCACCTCCGCCGTTCTGCTTGACTGGTTAGTGGCAGAGGTATGCAAATAGGAAACAAATGAGTGCCTCTAAATCTGGTCATGGAGGACGAGAACTTCCTTGAGTTTCAGGAATTGAATCTTCCTGAGTTTTGTTAGCAGGTGACAAGGAACCATGACACTTAGCAGAGGCTGGCTGGAGCTTCTGCAGCTTCCTTAGTGGAGAGCAAAGAGCTGAGTAATGAGACGAGGCTCCGAGTTTTCCAGCCTGTTCCAACATGTTGCTGCGAAGACAAACTGCTTTTCCAGCCCTCACCTCCTCAGCTGCAGCCTCAGACAGAAGCCCCTCCCTCTGGGCGCAGGTGACGTGGAAGTAGGACCGGCACATCCCTGCGTCGCAGCTGATGCACACGCCGGTCCTGGCGAAGCGGGCGTCCTCACAGAAGCTGCATTCCTTCACAGAATAAACACAACAGTATGATTTCAACGTTATTTTTCAGCTCAGACTGCATCCAGTCAAACATGGAAACAAACATGTCGTCTCTTTTTCTCCCCCAGACTGACGGGATTCTAACCCTCCTCTGCACATTTTGATGCAACACGCTGAAAATTATTCACCATCTTTTACTAATTTTTTTTTGCCATTTTATTACCAAACTTTCTTTTTTTATATTTTAGAGTCCTCCCATCCAGGATACCACAACATCAGAAGATCTCCCAGTTCTGAAAGATGAAAACATGCTGACAGACTCAGGTTTGTTTCATCATGTCAGGTTTCCGTCACTCTGTGAAACTACACTTTATACTTTATACACCTGACTTCGGGAGCGCCTGTGCGCCCAGGAACTCTGCATGTCCCCATATTGTCCCTCATTGTTGGACAGAGTGATGTTTTGTCCAAGTGGACTTCCTGATTTGGGGTGTCCTACTTAAGGAAAGTTGGATTTCTGAACACTGAAAATAAAAAATACATCATAATACCTAAAAAAAAACTCTATGTCATTCACAAATATTTTTTATTTACAGTTAATGTCATTTCATACATGTTGACCAGGGTAAATATTCTCACCACGTTAACCTGCGGTCATGTGTCAGAAAGGATGCCCGCCCCCAGATCAAGCTTGATATGACTCACACGTCTTATTGGAATGACGTTCTATTATTCTTTAAACACTCTGATTGGTTGATATCCTTTAAATTTACTTACTCTGGTCTGTGAAACTACACTTTACACTTTAGTCACATACATTTTGCCGTTGCTATGCAACCAGAAACACTGCATGTTCCATGTACTGCTGCTGCTGTCTTTACATTTGTAAAAGAATCTTTTTATCTTAATGACAATAAAGGTTGAATAAAAAATAAATACATACGGTATATATGGTATTAAAAACACTTTCTATTTCCCACAAGCCAACAGTGTGCTGTAGAGCAGTGGTTCCCAAACTGGGGTCTGGGACCCCCCAAGTGGTTCCCCTAAAGGTCACAGGGGGTCCCCGAGGCTTTGAACGTTCAGAGCTGTTGTGATTAATGTCCACACACTGTCCCTATTTTAGAAAAAACACACAAATAAAGTAAGGCTATTTGTTGTTATTTACATTTTGGATTTATGGAAAGACGGGTCTCAGCTAGAACACATTATTTATGGTGAGAAGTTCACTTTGAAAACATAAAACCAGCACGAGGTGGGGCAGGGGGTCCATGGCCTTTTAGTATTTGCATGGAGGGGGTCCTGGAGGAAAGTAAGTTGGGAACCACTGCTCTAAATCCATCATCTTCAGTAGATGTGAGCATCCTAAATTTTCCTGAGAAATTTGATCCTCTTTTTTGGCCTCTGCAGGTCAACAGCATGTCACCAAATCACAGAAGATCCGAGCCAACATGAGTCGGTGTGGACGATGAGAACTTGCCTTGGCTCCGTATTTTGAATAATTCATCTCTGTGAGCGTCACCGGCCTCAGTTTGTCGATGTCTCCAAACGCCACTCCGGGGACATAAAGTGCACAAACCACGTGCACCCATCTAAAAACATGAACAGAACAAAAACACGTAAAAACACCTTCAAATAAAGACAATAATCTGGAAATCTGCCTCTTGTTGCTGCAATTTCATCGACCATCATGAAGCTGATTAAAACATGTGTCTGTGACTTAATTCTGCGCCGAGTTAAGGAATAAAAAAGCTTCATATTATAAAATTGGCTGCAGAGAGTTGCTAAGAGACTTCAAAAAGAAATGAAGTTGGAGATTAATGCAGCCCCAGATTCTGGCTACAGTTTGGTGTGACAGAATTTCAAATGCGGACTTTAGGGAAAAGAATCCGAAGTCCAATATAAAGATATCCATCTCCAGCAAGCAACCGCTTCACAGTTTAATTTGCTGTGTTTTTCATGCTCTACTGAAGTAGTAAATTCGGGTGCAGCCTGGCTGAGGAGCACTATCAGCGATAACGTGGCTGAAGTCTCCATGCTTCACATAACACACTCTTTTCTCTCACTCCTTTTCTTCCTCTATCTCTTCTCTTCTTTCCATCCCTCCCCCTCTCATTCCTCTGAGTTCTCTCTCTCCTCCCTAATCCAACCTCCTCAGCTGTGAATATACAGTTTGTATAATTCAGGCGGCGTTTGGCTGCTCGGGCCATTAAAGAGGTGTTGTTTGTTGCGCCACCACCGACTGGGTCAGTGTGCCTCAGCATCTCACCTCCCGGCGTCCGTCTCTTTGAAGATGCCATCTTGGTTGGGGCACAGCTCGCAGCTGGGAGTCACTCCGTTCTTACAGGCGTCGCAGAACCACGGCTCGGTCGAGTTCTCTGAGGCCGAGCTCATTATGGAGTCGCTCTCGCCGTCCACGCCGTAGCAGCCTGGAATCAGAGAGCAGCACGGCCGTTAAGCAGCGTTCAGGGATAAACAGTGTTCATTAAATATGCCATCAATCATCCTGATTTCATTAACCTCTTGAGCCACGGGCGGTTTCTGCTTTAACGTGATATAATAAATGATTTCACTGTAACTCCAGACATCTTGGTATGAAAATAAATCTAACACTGAGATTTCATCAGAAATAGAAGAATCACCAGCGATGGAACTGTGTTAAATTACGGAAACAAATTAGGGAACTTTTCTTCGCCTAAACTTGGTTTTGCATTTTGCTGGTGAAGGATTCATGGAGCTGAAGTGAAACAGTTTCAGAGGCTGTAGTAAAGGGATAGCTGGTTGAAGTGAGCTCCTGGGAGCGTTTCCTTTAGGATGTCATTTTATCCAGAAATAGATAAAAAGTGGAGGAAAACATTGCAAACAGGACAAAAACATGAAAACAGTAAATATTTTCTGTAAACCTGAACTATGAACTACCTCACACCCATCAACGGTTAGGAGGAAAACATTTGTGACACAGAATGACTGACACTCGTCTTCGTCACAAAAAATTCACAAAGTTTCGTTGCCTTTGGTCAGTGGTTGTTTTGAGTAATATCAGCCCTACGGTCTTCTCTCTCAAAAGCAAAACGAATGCCCTGCAACGTAGGACACGTTCAGGACAGTTCAGAGGACTCAGTTTGATTCATTCTGGTCATGTATTTATAAAGAAATGAAACCAAAGGGTTGTTTTCAATAAAACGCATTTACCTGGCTGGTGAAACACACGGAGTGTGTGGAGGACAGCGCATTCCTTTCGTTTGGTTGCTTTTTACCGCAGCGGACCAAACCACATGGACAACATCATGCAGTTATTTCCCCTGATGAAGGTTGTCTCTTATGAGACTTCTGCATCTCATAGAAAGCAGCATTTCTCACTGCAGTTATACAAACAGCTAAATCCCAGGCATGAGTAAAGCG
>JBAFTA010000019.1:1511778-1524160 GCA_036919975.1 Melanotaenia parkinsoni | reverse complement strand
TCAAATTGAATGATTCAAATTCAAATATAAAGAATTCAGATTCGCTTCCTAGTGGCACAAACCTTATCCCATAGTTTCGGTTTTTACAGAATCAGACAGACAAGGTATGTAGATGAAAACAAGTATAGCTGAGGCCTGTACGACAAAGCTGGATTTTCTCTTATCGGGCTAACTTTGAGGTTAACACTGGGTTTTCTGGTTCACTTCTAACCGGGGTATACCACCACTAACCTGCTCCAAAGCTCCACCTCCCGACCAATAAGTTCATGGTAAGGAATTAATATTCAAAAACAAACGTGAAGCAGTGAGATCGCAGACCTTCCCCAAGACACTTGATTTAGTTTATTGTTTTATTTTTTGACAATAATTGTGGCCATTACTTTGCAGTTAAAAGCTCTAATGGCAAAATGATCCTTATCTCCCCATAGTAAAGAACCCTTTTTCCATTTCAAGATTTACTGAAAATGTCATCAAAATCCATCCGTAACTTTTTGAGTTATGTTGCTAGAGACAAATTATTAAGGAAAGTAAGGAAACGCTGTGACTGAACGTCTGGGTCGTAATAAAGTGAAATTGAAATTGCTGTCTGTTTATATTATTTAATGAATTAATATTTGAATGATATTTGATGAATTAATATTGTATAATGTGACATGTTACACAGAGTCTGTAATTTTCTCCCAGAATTCCTTCCTGGACGTTGCTGCGGCAACAGAGCTGCTTTTCAACAGGATGATGTTTGAATTCTTCGTTTTAGTGAAGAACAACTGTCTGCTCCTCCATGGTAAAGTGTGCTGCTCTGCGGGGTCTCTCCATGTCTGCGGCTGGTCAGACGCAGATCGAGCTGGAAAACCCGGCTTTGTCGTACCGCTTCTCCACATCATGAATAACCCTTTAAGTCCGAGGAGTTTAAAGTGAAAATAAAGCTTGTCGACTATTATTATGGTTTTTCAGACGTGCCTTTTGTCTAAATACTAGGGGACCCATTTGGGGAGTGTTCTATTTTTAACTGTACTGCTCAAAAAACAATGCATTAACATTAATGTTATAAATTATATAGACTGTAATCCCCCCTCAAAATATTTTTGTTTCTCCTGTTAAAATGTTTTTCCACTATTATGACAAAAATGACACTGAAATGTAAAAAAAAATTTTAAAAATGAATAAAACCTAACGGCTCTGATAAGGACAGAAGCTGATTAAAGCATCTAAGCTTTTAAAGTGGAATATATATTTAAGTGGAATAAATATTTAATTAAATTATTTTTATAATAGTTTATCTGAAGGGACCTGAAAAGGATTAATATCTACCTCCTACACCCTGCTGTGGTTGACGGCGCCGAAGCCATCTGCTCTCTGATTGGACACTTTGTGATTGACAGGTCACCATCCAGTCAATCACAGGTATGAAGTCAAAAGTTGAAGCTGCAGCTTCAGAGTTTAGCGTGCAGTGTTCTGCTTTATATCCGTAAACAGATGTTTACCAAAGTACTTCTATTTTCTTACCGTCTTCGTGTGACTTGTCTTATGTTTTTTACATATATGCCTTCAGATCGAACACACTTTTATTTTCGGAGAGTATCTGATTTAATTTGAGCTGCTATTTACTTCTTCGTGTATTGTTCTTATTTCTTATATTCAGGCATATCAATCTTGTGTATTTTTACATTGTCTATGCTTCTTATTTTACTTTACGCTTCTGGTATGAGCCAAATGACAATCTTTAAACTTCCTTTGTTTATTCTGTGACGCTGTAAAGCACTTTGTTACTGTTGTTGTGAAAACTGCCATTTAGATCAACATTATTCGATAATATTATTATCTCATGATTACTTTACTGTGTTTTTTCATAGAAAATGATTTATGCAGGGTTCAGAGGGAGGAGAGAAACGTGACTCGTCTACCACTTCACTTCAGCTTTCTATCTGCAATGCGAATGCAACCAGAGAGAAAAATATCTTGAAGCTATCTTGTCCTTCATGGAGAATCTAAGTCCCCATGAATATACAGAACGTCTCTGGGCCATGAATTGTTGACTTGATTAATTCCTCTCTGATGTCTGGCTGCATCCCAGCAGCCCCTCATCAAACAGAAAAGTCTTGATTCTGATATTTTGTTGTAACTTTAGGATGATTTTAAAGTTATTTCTTTTTTTTTTTTTTAAGGTTACGACGAACGGACCGACGGATAGATAGACAGATATATAGACAGATAGACAGACAGATAAAAATTCACATTATTAAAGAGAATAATGAATAATTCTATTAAATAATCGAGATTTCAATTTCAATCAAAATAATCATGATTAGAATAGAATTTTTTGCTGTAATCGAGCAGCCCTACCAGGGGGTACATATACCCCCATTTGAGAAACACTGTGTTACCGGACAGCTGGAAGTCAAAGCTAGTTAGAGTTTTTTTCTAGATTTCTAAATTCTCTAAAAATTCTCTGAAAAGAAACGTTGAAACCATTTTTATGATGTAGTTTCCTGAAAGAAGCCTTCCGTGTCCAGGTAGAGGGCCTGCAGCCTTTTCCATCTCTTTTCTCGGAGAGAAATCTGGAGGTTATATGTAGGCTTTTGAGGAGATTTAGACAGAATGATGTTATATTAGTTTGTTAACACCTTTTTGTCACCATGCAGTGGGAGTGATACATCGTAAAGAAGCAGGTAATTTGGGACTTATTCAACAGCTTGTCTTCTCAACCTTCCATCAGTTTTACTGCTGTCGACCCAGTGGCCTAACATCTGCTCACATCTGGCCAGCTGATGTTTTAATTGTGCAGACCTGAGCATCAAAGCCATGACATTAAACCATGAAGAGAAATGATCATATTATCTATCATCGTAATTGATAAACAGGTCTTCAGCTCACCTCGTTGCCCTTTCCTTGGGACATGCTGTCATTGGTCAGCTCATCATCAAACGTACTGCTGTTCTTCACCTTCTTCTTGGGCTTTTTAACTTCTTTCTCACTATCACTGCTTGTGTTGTGGTTGTCATTATCGCCATCTTCCTTGTCATCGTCATTGTCATCGTCATCATCATCATCGTCCTCGTCGTCATCATCATCGTTATCATCATCGTCATCATCGCTGGCGCTGCCTCCATCTTCTTCCTCTGTGCCTCCTTTCTGAGTAGCTGCTTTGCCTTTCTTCTTCCCTGCAGTGGGCCTCCAGTCATTGTCATCTTCACTATCGTAGTCGTCCATCTCGTTCAGTTCCTCCATGGTGGTGAAGTCCAGGAGGGGACGATTCCTGCGGAAATTCCACTTCTTGGGCTCAACTGAAGAGTCTTCAGCATTCAGGTTAGCGTCCCCAGAAGCTGAGGTAGACACAGTTTCACCAGAGGGCTCCGGCTCGACGCTCTTCCTGCTCTTCCGTCTGCCTTTGGCTGGGGTGATGGAGGGGTTGTCTTTGGTTGAGCTGTCTGATGGGGGCTGCTGTTTGCTCTTCTCCTCATCCTCAGTTAAATTGTCTTCAGCAGTCAGCTCTTTTGCCTCCTCATCAGCACCATCGTCTGCAGATGCAGCGTTTTCCGACTCACTTTCTGAGCCAGCAGCGCTCGTTTTTGACCCTTCATCATCACTGCCGTTTCCTGTGCCATCTGAGCCTATCAAAACACACGACAACAAGTTGACAGAACAGATAAAGTTGGGTGTTTGAAAAAAGGGCCGACCAGGTGGCAGCACTCATTGGTTCTGTCTTCAGAAGAAACTCTCACTGTCGCTATGTCTGCAGCTGAAATGGCTTCACCATTCAGTTTGGTCATCTTGTCAGGTGTCTGAACAAGATCATGCATTTACTATCAAACTGCTTTCCAGGGAATTCCTCCTGAAAGAGAGCTACCAAAAATTCTTGTCCAAGCACCACGATCCAGCATTACCACGTCCCATAAAGGAACGTGAGGACTGTTTAAAGCACTGAAGTAAACAGTGAAAGTTCAGAAAGTGAAGCTATAGCAGACAAAGTTGAACATGAAGACGTGGAAAGAAGGAGACGTATCTGTTGTCTGGAGGCCCTTCGCTTTTAAAAGTTCAGACAAACTAAACAGCTAGTGACTGATAATGATGTCCAGATAAAGTGTGACCAGAGGCAGCGACACGAGGAATCTGGTGCACCACCTGAGCTGAAAACAAGCTTTGGAGAAAGAAAGTTTTCTGAAACTAAGATTAGATTTCGGTGTGTGAATGTGTGTGTGAATGTCACGTATATCTAAAGTGCTTTGGGTAAAAACTCTATATAAGTACAGATCATTTACCATTTGACCAAGTGTTTAAATTAAAGCTTCCACGTAGCAAACAGAAGGCTTTAAATACATCATGTAACTAATCACCAATCAATGATTTGGAACACTTAATGAAAATGCTGTTTTTTTCCTGGTGAAACACAGGAAGTTGAAAAAGACCTTAAAATGTTCTTTAAAGGAAAAATTTACTCAAGTCATACTGGATTGTTTTCCAACATACAGGACGTTACTCACAGATTTCTTATTGTCTGCAACAGACCCTACACGTGTCCGTCACTCCGTTGTTTCACTTTAAAACAACAGATGTAATGTTTTGTGCTTGGAGTAGGTAGATATTACAAATGACTGTATTTACCCGAAGCGTCTCCCACTTCAAAGTCACTGTCATCAGAGCTGTCGTAGTCCAAGGCATCCAACAGAGAGGCAGCAAGCGGCTTCACCTGCCGTCTCTTCAAACTTCGGTCCACTGACGAAGGAAAAAACAAACACAAGGATACGAGATGAAGTTTGCTTTAATACAGACAACTCGTGCAGTTTTAGTAGCTCAATGACAATCACTACAGAACAATAAAAATACGAACTCAAGCCATGTAGAACGCACAAACTGTAGCTGACAGTTCAGAACTGAGTGGTGCAAATTAACGATAAAAAATGAGACCTTAAAGGGCAGTGTAACCAGGTAACCACATTAAACCATTTTACATATTAATATGTTTTCATAACCTATGTCCTGATTAGTTTAAGTAAAAATAGCTGTAATTAATTTATTAGCTCTACACATAATCAGAAATTTACATCGGGTAAGGTTTCTCAGGCAGCTTAGTTGTTTGAAGCTGCATCAGTCATGTAGACGCGGTGAAGACATCTGTCCATCCTTACTGCATTTACTAAACTAACCAGGGTGGACGTTATTTGTTTTTACAGTCAAACTTCCATAGCTGCTCTGATTTGGGAAGTTAGCTGAAGTTCTCAGCTGATTAAACTTTGATCAAATGTCTTTACATTGGTTTTCTGTTCAGTTCAGTTTATTTGTCATTTGCAGGATAAGAAACCACATTGGAAAACAGTTGCAAAGAGCTCAAAGTGCACTGTCAACATTTAACAGACAAAACACATGCCCAAATACAACACATCCTAAAAACGCATAATACCAAGAAACAATAAAAACACTATATAAATAAACAGCAGTAAAAGAGTAACTAAAACAGTGAAGTGCTCTGAATCCCGGTAACAACTCTCCTCTTTCCCCGACCTCTCACCCTCCAAAACCCAGAGAGAAAGAAAAAAAGAAGAAACTACTCCCAGTAATTTCCCCACCCCTCAAACATTTTAACACCCGTAACATTAGCTAGAACTATGGGGAAATAACATTACCCTTAACATTAGAGGGACCACTATGGAACCGCTACAGTATATTAGCGCTCCTCGGTCGGGGACGAAGCTAAGCTATTAGCAAACTGTTAGCAAACAAAGAGCAACGCTGCGCATTTAGAGACGTTTTAAACTGCTCAAGTCTTAATCCTGCAATCAACAGAAAACCAGAGAAATCCATTTAACCTGGAATGATAACACGGTTAGAATTAAACCGATAGTTACCTTTTAATAATACATTTTATGGAAGTTTTGGCTACAAACCCTTACCTAATGACCAAGTTAGCCAGTTGGGGTTAGCAGTAGCTAAACCCATTCACACGGAATTGCGACACTAGCCGTAAAATCATGAGTGGGATTCATGTATAACAATTATATTCAATGCTAAATAAGATTATACACGCAGATAAGGTAAAAACACAAACGTGAACATAAAAAAGAACTATCGTCACCAGTGTTAGCAACACCAAATGCTAATTACAAAGCGTCGCTCGGCTAGCCTAGCTTTCAACTTCCAACATCAGTTTGAGATTTACAGTCGTTGTTCAGTTCATATTTTCTTTTTATACAACATTAACAGCCCCACGCTGAATGAGGAAACCTATAAAGTGGAAAGGAAAACTCACTTTCAGCTTTGTTTTCACTTAAAGAAACGAGGATCTCCTTAACAGCATGTTATGTGGACAATGAAGAGCACAGAAGTGACGTTGTCACGGCTGGATGTTGTTACCATGGGGACAGAAAAACCAGGAAATGATGGCGAATGGCACCTTTTCCAGAGCATGTATTTTCATATGTCATGGCAGGAAATCAGCATCTATATTAAAGATGACTGTATGAAACTTGAAGGTGGATTTATTGTTAAAGTTACTGGAGCACCGAGGATCTCAACCATCTCCTATTCATTTTATTTCAAACATTTGTGCTTCTCATGCTACTGATCTAAATTCTCAAGTTCTATCTGGGTCTTTTACATCCAACAATTTAACAGCTTTCTTGTTTAACCCTTTAACAATGGTGTAAAGAAAAATGACCTGACCTATTATATTTAATACTGTTCACATTTCATTATTGTCCTTTGCATATACAAAGTAGTCATTTTGAATATTTATATTCCATTTTTACAATATTGGTTTTAAATTAACCAGATCATGCTGAGAAGAAGACACAAAGTCAAGCCAGTGTCAGAAATCCTACCAATCATACACTCACAGCTGTTTTCAAACAATGTCAGTGTTTATGTGAATTAAAAAGAGTTAAACCCGTTTTGAAGAAAAACTAGCATTCTAGCATAATAGTCCTGATTAAGTGGACAGTGTTGTAAATGGGTGAGCAGTCAAGCTGACTGGAAAATCGCTATATAAGTATTTACCATTTAAATAAGAATTTGGATTTAAATTATCTATGAACTGAAAAATAAATAAAACACATCTTCACTAATCTCTGATTCTTTGTTAAAAAGTTAGACTACCTGGTACCAAAATGACTTCTTATCACAATCTTGAGGTAAAGATGAAGTCTTTGTCTCTGTTAAATGTCCTGCAGCATCCCATTAAGATTTATTTACTTACGAAGAAATGGGCAGGGTGTTGTAGGAGTATGCGGTTGCATAAAATTGTACTTTGGCTAATTTTCAAAACGAGCTTTGTTTTTGTTGTCGTCCTTTGACTTTGCCAGTTTAGCAAATAAGAGATGATTGAAATAAATGAGCCTAGATTGATGCTGATAGGAGGTACGGAGAAGACTGATGAGGAAAGCAAGCAAAAGGGATGATTACAACTGTCCTTGCTTCATGACTAATGGCCTTGTATTGTGCAGAAAAGAGGTAGTTTTTTATCAGTTTGCATCAACACATTGGGGATATCACTTGTCATCATTGTCATCATCACTATCAGCATTGTCATCATCTCCCTTCCTCCCCTGGTTTGATCAGCATTAAGCCTGGAACACAGCCAGAGGGTAAATGGAAAGTAGAGGGTGTGAGAACTTAAACAGAATTCACTTTGTGAACTAAAACTGGGAACAAAGGTTATATCTTATTAGCAAGTAAACATGATATACTGTAATATTATTTTAGCATTTATCGGTACTGTGGAGCTGTTACACATATGAGGTACGCTACATTGACAAAAGTTTGTGAACATCTAGGACACCCCCTTCTCAGTCCAAAGGGTTAAAGGTGGACCTTTGCAGCTAACTACTTCAGCTCGTCTGAGAAGGAGTTCCACAAGGACTAGGAGTGTCTTTATGAGACCTCCCAGTGGGATGGGAGGGTCTGGTCTCAGCTCGGATTCATCCCATAGGTGTTCTGTTGGGATAGGTCAGTTCCTCCACACCAAAACCACTCATCCATGTCTTTATAGACCTCATTTGGAACTGAATTAAATGGTTTGGAAGGTGATGATTAATGCATTTGTTATGAGGGGCAATACTGTGGACACAAAATTACTTTTAAACTAATAAAATGAAAAAAACAAAAATATTGTAATTATTAAACTAATTATTATTAGTGTTAATGAAAATATTTATTATTTTCTTGTCACATTAACACTGATCGCACATTATTAGTTTCTTTTTGTGATGATAAGAATATTTTTGTCTTTTCATTTCATTAAATTTCCTCTCCACTCACTTCTACATAAATCCTAATTAATATGACAGAAAACTGAGCCGTCCTTTGAATGTTGCAGCCACAAAGACAAGTTGAACAATTTTATCTCCTTTTGTTTCATAAACAATGGTCGAGTGTTTTCTGTGCCAACGTAGATAATAAACAAAGCTCTGAAGCTTCTTTCCTCAGTAAATTTAACCAGCTCTCATTGTGGCTGCTGTTGTATATTTCCAGGACATTTCACTCATTTAGGAACCTTCATGAGCAAAACGACCATTAACTCATATTTTCTGTCGTCTGTCTACCTTCCCAAGTTCATCTCTTCTCCACACTGCACCGAATTAAAAACAAATAAATATATCCACATTACAATTAAGCTCACTGTTACTTTTAAAATGATGTTCACCTCTTTTAACAACAAATAAGAGGTAATGCATTGTTTAAAATTGAATTTTTACTTGTTTTGTTTTTTTGATCAGTGATTCAAATGACAAACACGTTTCTGATGATTTTAGTTCTATTTTACATTTCAGATTGGTGGAGCACCTTCATTATGGCTGATGAAGCCCCAGTCCCCCTGTTCATCTCCTGTTCCATCTTACCATCATTTATAAACAGATCCACAGATATTGAAACTTCTCTACTTGAGGCAAAGATGAACTCCCAACCTGGAAGGAGCACTCCACCCTTCTCCATTGGAGAACCACGGCCTCAGACTTAGAGAGGCTGGCGTTTATCTTGATGGCTTTACAGTTTGCAGAAGCCAAAAAAGACACATCATCTGCAAAAAGCCTGAGGCTCCCAAACCAGACCCCCTCCTCTCTCTGACTGAGCCCTGACATCATGTCCATGAACACCACAAACAGAATTGAGGATAAACAAAGACATATCTGTATATCTGTAATTACAAACTTCAGGGTTTGACTCCACTGTTTATTCACTGTAATTTGAATCTGAAGCATAGAAGAGTGCCATTTAGAGGAAGAAAGGAGCTGCACAAACACACTGCATGCACTGATGATTAAACTCAACACCTTCCTCTGAGGTGCATATGAAAATAAATGCAGACAAAAGAGGAAGGTAGCGAACAGTCTCAGACATGCGTTTGATTTAAGATGTGCAGCGAGGTTCTGCAGACCCAACGCAAAGCTGAGATTCTGAGGAAGCGTCCCGCCACAGATATCAGTCAGCCTGATGAGCCAAAGGACAGAAGCAATTACACCCAGAGCAAGAATAACACACAGTTTGGGAAATAAAAACATCACAGTAAGGATGCACCGTGACAAGTAAGCTTTAAAACCTCATTTGAAGTGGAGTAATTGCGTTGGATGTTATTTATGAATCTTTAAGTAAAATGTACCAAAATGTCTGTGTGATCTACAGCCTCCCTCCACCTCAGGATTTTGCATTTAAATTGGAATATTTATTCACTCATATGGTGTAAATCATGTGACACTGTGTTCTGCATTTATCTTTCATGACACTGCCTTTACATTTCATTTCAGATGTGGGGAAAGTGGATTGTATTACCATCCCACTGGCGATGTCTGCAGATGTCTTAATGTTCACTGGTAACCAATTACTTCTGAGGCATGCAGAACAAATTGTGTTCAAGGAAGTGTCATTTTCATGTCTCCCTTAAATAAATCAGATAATTCAATTTGAAGAACACAGAATAAAATGTTTTACTGTTTAATGGTGTTTGATTCGGATTCTTGTGGAAGCAGCAGGAGAATCAGGAGTTCTGGTTCTGGGAGGTAACAGTTCAAATTATTTTGATGAACTTAAGTTTCATTCAGTATGAAACTATCACTGTGCAGAGGAAGTGAGGAAATGGACGCAAATCCAGGGTGAAAAGGCAGGAGGCAGACGGATGCAGGAATGAAGGTTTTAATCGAGAATTGCAAAATAACTTTCAGGGACGAAACAGGAGACATGACGAGGAAACACGACAAAGGACCACGGAAACCGAGGGGTATAAATACCCTGTTAACTAACAAGGAACAGGTGAAGCAAGTTAAACCAGGTGTACAAACTAACAAAAAGCAGAAAGAAAAGGGGAAAACTCAACAACATAAAAAGTAAAACAGTAAAATTCAACCAAAAGTTCACACACCATGACAGTTAAAGTCACTCCAGGCTCAGATTACACAAGCTGAACCGTCTCAGGAAAAAGGGCCCAACACACACCAGAGACCAGATCAGACCGGTGCGCTA
This sequence comes from Melanotaenia parkinsoni, assembly GCA_036919975.1. Taxonomy (NCBI): domain Eukaryota; kingdom Metazoa; phylum Chordata; class Actinopteri; order Atheriniformes; family Melanotaeniidae; genus Melanotaenia; species Melanotaenia parkinsoni. The sequence continues at coordinate 1,513,714 of JBAFTA010000019.1, read as the reverse complement.
AAGGGAGTCAAGTTTTATTGAGTTGTTTTATCTTATTTGTCGATATTTCAAACCAGATTACACTGAAGATTCTAGTGACCAAAACTGATGTCTGCATTTGTTTATACATATGATGGGAAATCTGGGAGGCGGTCTGCAATCTTAAAACTACAGCTGTCAACAAGGGACAATCAGCACCAACGTGCAATTCCTGTAGGCCAGCGCACAGTGACTGAGATGCAGTCGTAAGTCAACGGTACTGCCTAAATGAACCTAAAGTTTTCTTTCAGTTTTGTTAGACAGTGTTGCTCGTGTAGCAATATTTAGTGTTATAGCCCATCAGTATTAAAGTGTAACTCCACCCCATACTTTTTGCGTAACTACACCCACTGCTGAATTGGGAAAATGCCTGAAACTGCAGGGGCTGGGGTGGGAGGTGTGGGGCGGTCAGGGGGCGGAGAGTGTGCGGGTTGGGATGCACAGGCAGAAATGATTGACAGGCAGAAGCTCCGCTCACTGGCAAGATGCTAAGCGAGATTCACCAAGCAGCTTCGCCACAGAGCATTGAGGTGGAAGACTTTCCCCTCCTGAACCTCCTCAGCTCCACATGAACCAGGTGGTCCTGAACGCATCAGTGTGAGCTGTTAGCTGCCTGTTAGCTGCTTGTTAGCTGACTGTTAGCTGCCTGTTAGCTGCCTGTCAGCAGTTCCAGCAGCTCTGGAGACTCGCGGCAGGTTGTGGCAGCTGCATGAAGAGCTGCTGGAAGTTGCTGCTGCTACGATTTGAGCTGCTGTCACCATTCTTTTTTTGACCAGCTGGTAAGGGTTTCTAGCTTTTCTTTCTTTCTTTTTTTTTTTTTTTTTGGAGGTTAGTTACAATAAAAAAAGGGAACGACAATAAAACAGAACCAAAGTTGAATAAACACAAAGTTGTATTTCATTCATTTCTAAATGTCATTAACTAAACATGTTTTACAAGCGGCACACACTGTGTTGACACCGTCGCACTTGACCCTTGTGAAGTTTTTTAATATGTCGGCCTTTTCTAACTAGTTCTACCAACCTAATCGGTCCGTGTCAGCTGACATCACACTCGGGATAGCCGCAGTCGGTCGCCATGTTGGTTGCATCCTTGTTGTAAACGACTGTTCATCGTCTTTGCTGCGTCTGGTGTTGTGTTAAAGACTGCTATACTAAGACGCTACTAGTCTTAGATGACGCCCATTAGTATGGAATTAAAGCCTTTTGTTAAAAGCCATCACAATGGTCATATGAATGTGTTTCTAAGAAGTTTTTGTGAGATTTTTCTTTCTTTGTCAGCTCTGTTATTCAATATTGTTTCCAAAGACTACTAAGACTAAAGGTAGAAAAGTAGCCACAATGTTAGATTTGTTCGGTTTCCCACTTTTAAATGAGGCTTTGGACAGCAGGTTGAGGATGTAACGGAGGCGTCGGACGGCTGGTCGCAGCGGTGAGACGGATCATTTTCACCACCGTCTCCCTTCACGCTGTTTGCTGTCGGCGTTTTCATAAAGGAAAGTAGGAGAGCTTTTACTGTTGTTTTTATTGTGTAAGTAATGTTAATGAAAATACTTTATTTTGCTTTTTAAAGTCGCTATATTTACGTTGGCTAACTTCACTTGTAAACTAGAGACAAAGAGGGAGGGAAATAGAAATGGTTTCATCTGTTTGTGTTTGATCAGAGTTTATTTTGTTTAATCATCTTTATCTAAAACGTAACAGAGGGAATGATTTTAGAGATAAATACCAAGAGTGCTCAGTGGGATCTGATGGATGTTAACTGGTTTGATTAAGTGGTTCAGACTGTGAAACTAATGGAAGCCTCCAGTGTTAACTAGTTTTTAATAACTAACGTGGTTTCAGGTCAACCAGCTTAAGAAATGATGGAGGCTCAGACTGGACACCATCCCTGCTTCTAGGACACATCAGTTCCACCC
>JBAFTA010000019.1:1501473-1511678 GCA_036919975.1 Melanotaenia parkinsoni | reverse complement strand
GAGATCTACAGACCATGAAGTCCACCAGGATGCAGACCCTGGAGATCTACAGACCATGGAGTCCACCAGGATGCAGATTCTGGAGATCTACAGACCATGGAGAGGACACCTGATGCTGGAGAGGACAGCTTCAGATACAGACCAGAGAAGACACACAAGGCTGGAGAAGATGGTGATCAGCTGATCAGAGGATAAGGCACATGATGAAGATGATGTATGTGTACAGTCAGACAGTTGGAAGTTTTTGTTTTTATATTATTTGTTTTTGTCCATGGCTTGAACATGAATAATAAAGTGTGTCAAAGGCATTTTTGAAGTATTTTGACTTTTTAAGCTCATAAATAACCAGTGTCAGTTCTGTGTGTTCTGTCGGTTTTATACCGAGAGGAACAGCTGCAGGCCAGAGAGAGAAACTAAGAGACACGGCGTTAACACGCTGGGCGGCCGTCTGATCAGTTTCTATCAGACATTCAATTTATGACACAATACCAGAAAGCAGAGTTGTCTTTGGTAGTTCTTTTTTTACTTGGTTACAGTGTAGGTTTATTGAGCAAAAATTACAAAATGGCGGTACCCGTCTTTCTTTTCTTTCCTTCTTTTGTTTTCGTTTGGTTCCCGCTCATGTTAACTTTTTATCCTGTACCGTCCCAATCACATGATTTACAGTAAAATTGACTCCTATCCCGCGGGAATCCCGTGACCCATGGGATTCCTGAAAAAATGTCAGCGTCTAGTGCTGGGCTACATATTTCGGTCCTACGAGGGCCGTAATCCAGCAGGTTTTTTTTAAATTAATGAGTCATTGTGTAGAACCTGATTGGCTGTTAGAGCCACCTAATTTGACTCAGGTGTGTTGGTGCAGGGATACATGGAAAACCTGCTGGATTGTGGCCCTTGTAGGACTGAATTGAGTAGTCCTGGTCTAGTGTCCACAGGTCCTGCACTCCCAGCACCTGACTGACTCTCCACTGAAGCCCTGGCTCATCATGAAGGTCTACAGCAGAGTTCAGGTAGGAAAAGGAAGCTCATGAACCAACAAAACAAAGGTTTTGTTTGCAATTGGTACCATTGAGCTCAAAGTTTGAGCTAATTATCCTGTAAATTTAGTTTAAAGCTGATTAAGACTGATGTGATGTCAACAGAATTTTTCCTATAAAAATTAGATTTAGCCGATTGGTAATTAAAGACGTAAAAGTAACTTAGATCTGACTGGGCTCTAAATAAAGCAAAGGAAGCTTAATGGATCACTGTTAAAGCTGTGAGAGGAACAGGGATCCTATTTTGAACAGGGGAGCGTCCCAAGTGACCAGTAATCAACTATCAGATGAAGGTGGACCAAGAATAAGGGTGGAGGTTTATTTTTCTTGATCTCTGGTTGAGGTGGGGTGGCCTGTCGCAGAACCGGGTCTCAGTTTGACGTCTATAAAGTAGGTCCAGTTCTGAAGTAAAAAAAAAATCACACCGTCAAAAAGAGTTTACATTAGTTGCTTGGCAGCGACTTCCTGGTTTAGGAAATGAGCAAACACAAAGAGAGTGTCTCAGTCAGCGCACTTACATGAGTGCACTGGAAGGTGGTGCATAGTGCACTGAGCTCTTTCTTCTGCACACTGTCATGGGCCGGTGCTGACCCAAACACAACACTGATGTTTTGGTTATCGGTTGGGACGTTCCAGCATTTAACGGTGATTCTTCTGCCTTAATTTACAGAATTAATTTCCAACCATTGATTTTACTTTCTTTTGTTTACTCCTTACTTAACCCCACCTGTGGACTACGTCACATCCAAGGCCGACTCAGGATCCCCCTCCTGTTGGCTGAACATGAGTTAGACCTTTGTTTATTTATTTATTTATCTTCAGGTACATGACCCTCCTACATGCTGCCTGATGGCAGCGCAGCTCCATTAATACCTTTTCAGGAACAAACCGTCCGACTAAGTTGTCCCAAAATCCAAAATATATATTTTTGCATGTCATCATACTTGATGTAATTAAATGCCTTTAAAAGTCCTCATTTGTGTAACAAAGTACCATGGCCTCCACTGCAGTAGTCTACCTCAGTAGACAGCAACAGAAAGCACCATCAGCACATGTTCATGTGTCTCTGCATGTTATATACATCTGTTTTGTTGGTGTTTACACTGATCCAGTTTGAATTTGGAAATCATGGTTTAAAATATGAAATGAGGCTAAAACAAAGGGATGCACAGAACCTTTTATTGAAGCATTTAATTAAAAAATGTTCTCTTGCGTCCTCCTCTTCTCCACAGCAGCGTCCTCGCCCCCGGCGGTGCTGCCACATAAAGGCCTCAGTGCCACTGCTGGCTCGGTAGTTAGATGCCACAGTGACCTGCGGTGAGCACACATTGGCAGTTCATACGAAAACAAACATTATTTAGGTTTATATGTACCTTATGGGTATTTTGCAGACTCTTTAGGCTAAAGTGATGTCCGATCTAAATATAACATTAGTTATAGGAACAGAAAAAATGCCGTTTAGAGTATATTACACTTTTTGTGATTGTGTCATAATGTCATAAACACACGTCTTGTATCGGCCTTCATATCAAGCAAATACATTATTTCATCTCATGATTTTTCATGTTTTGCTTCAATGCTACTTAAGGAAACATGCCAGCAGATGTTATCATATTTGTGTAGAGCGGTTCCTCTGAAATGTGGCAATACGTGTAACTTTATGGTAGGATACTGTACGGCCCCACAAGGACCGGGACAGGGCTGCTCAGTTCAGTCCTACGAGGACTGCAATCCAGCAGGTTTTTCAGGTATCTCTGCTTCAGCAGCGCTCATTTTTAGCTTTTTGTCCAATCAAAGAGCAGGGATTGGCGTGGAGGTGGGTCTTAGTTTTAAGTGCAGAGATTTATGAAATGTCACTTGTAATAATACAAAAATTTTCCATTCTTTCAACCTCTAAGAATATCATATACCACACATATACTCGTGAAAAGGATTAACAACTCTTGACTTTAGATGCGGATAAAAATCATGTTTAACAGCAAACAGTGAAAGAGAAGGATTAATAAATTCATTATAAAGGTTTGGTTACTTTTTCACATATAAAAGTGTTCTGTCATCTGGGGACCTGTAAAGAACAGCAAACCTAAACCGAAATACCTTTTGGTGCATGGTTAGGATATTGCCTGACACTTAAAAAATACATTTTTAACACCAAAGAATCTTGAGGACTTTGCGTTTGGAGGCAACTCTGATAAATCGTCCCAAAATCGTGAATGAAACTTCCATTTACATTCTCTGAAGAATGGAACACCTTAACAAGGTTAATATAATGGAATCACAACATTACATACAGTTTAAGAACGCAGTATTAAAGCAGTTTTTTGAGGGAAATAAGTCCTTCTCTAGGGCTATCATGGCAATAAAACCAGTCTGTTCTTTGTCTGATTGTTTTCCCAGCAGGAGGTCAGAAAAGGTGATGGGGGACTCAGTGATTTACAGTCTTTAAAAGGGGGAGAAAAAACCATCTGAGACAGAGGTCTACTGTATTTGAAAGGCTTGTATATTTTATTTTGATAAAGTTTCACTTAGCATCTGGACTTGATCCTGTTGTAGGATAGCAGAACCAAGAAAGGTGATAAAGACTATGTCCACACGGCACCGAAGCCGGTTCAGGCGTGAAAACGTTGGCGAAAACTAGGAGAAAGGCTTCAACATCCGCACAAAACTGCTTTAGTACTTGCTACAAGGCAGTTGGGGGCACGCCGATGATTAAAGAGTAACACTCCAGAGCTAAAACAAGACATAGCGCACAAGCAGATAATGACGTATCTGCTTGCTCCTGCTGTGCAGCAGCACAGCACTTTGTTGTAAAAGCCGTGCTTTTCGGTCCTAAAGCTGCACACAAGCCAGGACTGTCTGGAGCAGCATCACAACACAGTTGGTCACGGACGCTGTCACTTACTGTTGTTGTGTTTGGCGTGAGTTCATCACACTGACGTCATATCCTCTAGTGGTGCAGTCACGCTGTCTGCACAATACCACAGACGGTGGAAGTTTCAAACCGATCCACCTTGGTACCTGGTTTTAGACATGATCGGTTTCATGGAGGCTAATCCCTGGTTATGTAGGGATGAAAGGGTGGTTTGCTAAAATACTTTTGCGGTTTCACTGCAATTCGGCGTCGGGCCCAAAATCTCAAGGACCACTTAAGCTGGTGGTTCCAGGCAGAGAGGGTCTTACTGATAAGTGCTTTGCCCATGTATTGAGGGAAAGGAGGTTTTGGGCTAGATTTTAAATCCTAAGGTCTTCTGGGTCTGGCTTGGGGAAGTTCCTCTACACTCGGTACCATGGGCAGCACAACAGAAGTTTCTGCTAAACTACACCAGCCTTGTTGGTACAGAAGTGTATGTTTACGTGGTTTCAGTCGGTTTCATAGCCACAGTAAAGCCAGACTAAAAGCCGGTAGGAAGGCTTCATGAGTGGACTTTTGCTGTGATGAAAAGCCGGTGCTGTGTTGAGGCCAGTTTCCCTGTCGAGATCCGTTCCCCCTGTGAGAACCATCCTACCCTCTAAACACAGAAGAACCATTTCTGACAGTTAGATGGGATCCAGTCTGTAATATTTATGAAATCATTAACCCCTTCTCCTGAGTGAACATTTCATTGACTCTGGGATGACATGCTTTCGGTGTTGTTGAGGCTTTCTGAGACATGGTGGCTGCCGTTGTTGCAATATGTGTCTGAAAGAATGAGACGCTAGAACGAACTATACGTTAGAATAAACACACGATTCCAGCGTTAGATGGTAGTAATCTTTCACAATGTCCCTTTAAAAATACACAAGGATGTGACAACGGAGTACGTCTTTGTAAATCATTAGAGCATAAACCTTTTTCTTTTTTTTTGTAAACTGTAAGGAAATCTGCTGGGAGATGGCTCTGGACCAGCTCCTCCGTCTCAGTGGCTAGATGATGTTGAGCCAATCATGACTGATCCACGGAGCGGCCATGTTAGTGAATGGTGTTGATTAGCACAGGTGTCCAATCCCTCATTAAGCTGCTGCTGCCAAACATGCAGGGAGCAGACATTCTGCATGTCACGCCGTTTTTCAGTATAAATCATGGAAGTGATGGTGTTCGTTTAGCAGCTGATGGGTCACATTTCTACCATTTCTGGTCAGAAACCATCAGGCTGCTGTGGTCAGATGGAAAACCTCAAGCTAACTTAAATTCCACCACATGAAGCGCGTCAGAAAGGAAGCTAGTTGAATTAATCAGGTGCATTTGTTTACTATTCCCATGCCTATTTAATCCCCTGGAACAATAATGGGGAAAAGTGGATTTGGTTGTGTGTGTCACGATGACAAGCTAAAGAGAGGTAAGAAGCTTTCATCAGACTTAGTGTTACGCCATGAATAGAAGCAACAAAATTTCATGTGTTGTAGTTTGAGACAATCCTCTTAGTATTAAATTACTTTGTATATTTATATTTCCAAATACACAATATATAGGAAAATGATTCATATTTTCTAAACTGCGAGATTTAATAAGTGAGAAGATTTTAAAGTAGCGTGGATGGACAAGTACATTGATGTGAAGGAGAGAAGGCAGTGAAATTAAACTAAAATATGAAGGAAAACAGAAAGAAGCTGATTTCTATGTCTATTTTTAAAACATTGTTCTGGGCTTTGTTTTGGATTTAATTTCAATTCTACAGATATCTGATATTTATTATGAGTCACTGTAATATTTGTAATGTTTGTCATGGAAATCTGGGATCTCTATCAGTTATCACCTTTTGATTTTGTTTTATTTTTTATCACAACCCCATTCCCAAAAAGTTGTGTCTCTGTGTTAAAAGTAAATAAAGACAAAATATAATGATTTCCAAATCTCATCAACCCATTTTTTATGCTCAGTAGAACATATCAGATGATGAAACTGAGACCTTTTACCATTTGTTGGAAAATATTAGCTCATGTTGATCTGATGGCAGCAACACGTCTCTGAAAAGTTGGAACAGGAGCAAGAAAAGGGTAATTGGTACAAATATAAAACAACTGGAAGCACATTTGAAAACTAATTATAGAAGGAGCACTTCAGAGAGGCAGAGTCTCTCAGACGGAAAGCTGGACAGAGGTTCATCAATCTGAAACAGACTGGCTCTAAAAATTGTGGAACAATTTCTGAAAAAAGTTCCTTAATGTAAAATTATGAAGACTTTGAAGATCATGGCTTCTACAGTGTAAAACATGATCCAAAGATTCAAAGAATTAGGAGGAATCTCTGTGTGCATGGGACAAGGCTGGATACTGTTGATCTGGGGGTCCTCAGGTAGCGCTGCATTAAAAACCAGTCATGATTCTTTACTGCATGGACTCAGGAAGAGTTAGGATCAGATGATTTGGGTTGACAGAAACCCGGTCTTCATCCAACATCGTGATAGCTCTGCCATGAGTACTGTTTGACTGTCCGGGTAGTGTGGAGAGTGTGTGGTAAGTGTCTGGTGTCTGTTGGCTGTGTATTTCTGTGAAAGATAAGAAATAAAACGAGACTGACAGTGACAGGATGACCTCAAACCAAAATAAGCTTGTACTGAAAAAACTTTTAACTCCCAGGTAAAATTACATCACTTCCTGCTGTCGCAGTCATTCACGTACATGGAAACAATGCAGTATATCATGCCCACAATGTGGGGATGTATGTCTGAAGGTACAGAGGTCTGTGAACACCAGATCAGATCCATAATTCAGCAGTTCAGATTATAATGCTTTTTCACAAGGTGATTTTAATTACCAACTTTCTGAAGACCCAGTAAGTAAAATAAGCAGAGCTGTGGGACACGCATGTGGGGCATGTAAGTGTAATTTGTCTGGATTAATGTACAAAAATAACCATTGCTCTATCTTATGTAGTAGCAAATCTACAGGCATTCAAACACTGATATGCAAACGGTTAGATGGCGGTCTTAATCACTGGACCTCTTTCACCAACCGTTCTTACAAGCAAATTTGTTCTTAAATTCTTCTTACAAACATTTAACAGAAATTGTGGCATTCACTAAAATCTTCATATCTCAGATTTGTTCTTAGCGAAGAACAACTCCTACTAACACCCAGGAGTACTTTTAGGAACACCTGAAAGCTGACACATTCGAACAAAACCAGCATTTGTCGTGTTGTAGTTTCTCCTCCTAACCTGAAGGTGGCAGCAGGGGTGGTATCAGCTGGTAAACTCACCAAGTCGGAGTTCTTTTGATGGTTCACTTCAGTTCTGGTATGCCAGCAATTTTCCAGGGGTGGCCAGCTTGAATGGATTTTGTCCCTAAAACCAACGAATCATGCCAGAAATCTTTGTCATTTTGGACTCTGAGCTAAATTTTAACAGCCTGTCATGATGTGGTGGGGGTGAGGACTCATCCCGGGACCCCCTCGGGAACATGGACTCGAGCTGGAAGAGGAGCGTCCCATCCCGGGACCCCCTCGGAAGGCAGTGTGGACCAGGGTGCTGGTGTTGGACACTGAGGCGCTGGGCAGGACCTGGGAGCCTGCATTGGATGCTGCAGAGCTGGCGGTGACACTGGAGACGTGGGCCGTTGAGCTGGAGGAGACACTGGGGACTGAGGAGGCATCCAGACTGCCAGTCTGGATCTGCAGAATGGCAACCTCTCAGGAGCATTGTCTATCAATGAGGTATGCCACTCTAGCCAGCTCCCCAGTTCTGCCAAGGTGATGTAGGATGGCCCACCGGGTCCATGTGTGGCCAGCTCATTCTGTCACAGTGTGGTGGGGGTGAGGACCCAAGTGCAGCCTTAAGGAGGTGGGAGGCAGACCAGTGCAGGAAAAACGTTTTAATAAAGTAAAACTAAACTTACATAACAATAGAATCTGGTAGAAAAAAAAATGCGGATATGGCATGAGACTTAAGATTAACACTAACACTAGCAAACATGAACCACATCAGCTAACAGTAAACATGGACTGGCCAAGATAGACTTAAATACACGGAAGGACAAACTAGACGGAGGTGAAGTTAACGAGCTAATCAGACCACGTGAACTAATGAGCAGGAAACAGAGAGCAACACAGAGCTAACATAACCCTGAATACAAGAAACCAAGAACCTAAACTCTGAACATAACAAAAAACTAATAACATGAAGCAAAACCCTGACAGTAAACCAAGCAGATGAAACCAGAACATAAACCGTGAATCATGACACAGCCATATTAAAACAGGAACCAAATCAGCATAAATCTAGAACAAGAGGAGTGACGGCAGCATGAGTTAGAAAAGCTAGCAGAAAACCTGAAGTCTAAACCTTCGTTCTGGTAAACTGTGTCTAAAAGCCCTGTTATCACTTTTTTATTAAAGATATGGAGTTTTTCTCCTTGAATTTATTTGACTGAATTCATACACTGAATGTGTTTAAAATATATAACGGTATGTATATTTTCTCTGACTGTGTTTGTAGTATGAATATTTTAGCCTTGCCTCACCAGCTGCATGTCCTGCTTCAACCTTAGAGGATTTAGAGTTGTGTTTGTCAGCTGTTGACATCAGGATAGATGTTCAGAAAGTACAGCAACACAAACACACTCCTTCACACATCCAAAACTAAACATGGCAAGTAAGAGAAAGGTTAATGGGTGTCACAGAAACTTTATTCGTGAACTCTGACACCTTGACATTACGACCGGGCTGGAAATGGAAGCGGAGATTCAGTCGTTTGCCGACTGACTTCCAGCTCTGCCACTTTCAATATGATGATGTTTCAGTCATGTTCAAAAAGAGCTTTATTAGAGATATTCTTAAAAAATGCAAAAGTTATGTATCTGACAACTTCCAATTTCTTTTAAACGGCGCAACTATTTATAAAACTTCCCCGCACTTTCTGCTTGACTCTGATGGACCGGCTGTCGTATTCCAACATCCCAGCGCTTACTCCACTTTTTAGACATCTCCTGACTGAGCAGCAGACTGTACTTCTCTCCCTTATCACTACATGGCTGCTTCCGGCATCCTCTACAGTAAACAAACACCACACAGCTGAATAATGATGCCTTTGGGAGGATTTAGCTTTGGTCATGGTGCATGCTGCACCATGTAAGTTAATAAAGGTTACTCACTACCTCATCAGAAATGCTAATTAGCTCCATGTTCACGGCTTTCCTCATAGCTGTTCCTGCATGAGTCGGTTGTTTGCTAGTATTTATGGTAATACTTTTATTTATGAAGTTTTCAACTTAAATATGTTCAAAAGAATCTAAATAAAAAGGATTCCCAAAGATGATCAGAAAAAATAATATTTGGCAATGAGGCCCTTTGAAGGGTTATTTTGGGAACAAAATTTAAGTTCAAGACTAAATTTGACTTCAGATTAATGGAAAGGGAGCCTGGATTAGAGTTGAAGCAATTTAGTGATGTTTAAAGAATAGAATAGAATAGAATAGAATAGAATAGAATAGAATAGAATAGTGTATCACTGGTGAATTTTGCAGTTTTTAAGCAGAAGAAATACAAAAAATCTAGTTGAAAAGAAAAATCAATTATTCCAGTTTTAATTTATACGCCAATTCACAACAAATTCACTTCAAGGCACTTCTACAGACAGTCCACTTTAATCCAGTTCATTGTAGTCCAGTCATCATCTAATAAAAAATATTTGTCCAGTTTATAACTGAGTTCATGTAAATCAGTTAATAAAATAACGACCTGTAGCTTAGATCAGATCAAATCTTCTCTTTGATTCAGTCCTCCATCCTGAGCTGCACGAGGAGACAGTCGAAAACCTCCATCAAGACCAGAACCAGGAAGAAAACCTCCATCAAGACCAGAACCAGGAAGAAAACCTCCTTCAGAACCAGAACCAGGAAGAAAACCTCCATCAAGACCAGAACCAGGAAGAAAACCTCCTTCAAGACCAGAACCAGGAAGAAAACCTCCATCTGAGAAAGAAGACATCGGGAATCCACCTAAATGTTCAAATATTATGTGTAGCATCATCTTTTTCAGTAAATTGCACCCCATATCTGAATATCTCAAACTTGTGTGATTACTACTCCATATCTGTGTTAAAATCCAGGTAAATAATGTAAACTGCACACGTGTCTGCAGAAAAATCAATATAAAGGTTTTATTACAGGTTTTTAATTGTCACGGTTTCTGGGTGTTGGTGTGTGTTTATGTTCATGTTCTTGGTTTTCTGGTTATATTCAGTTTTTTCCCTGA
>JBAFTA010000019.1:1452051-1462591 GCA_036919975.1 Melanotaenia parkinsoni | reverse complement strand
TTATTTACACTGCCAAGACCCACAACAAGACAACAAAATGGCTGTGAATGGGAGCATATGACATGTTAGCGCATGACACAGCTTCATGATTATGGATTATTATGCTGTGAGCTTCGGTCGAAGAACAGTGTGGATAGACTGAAGATGACCACAAAACGGTAAGGAAATAAAAAATATCGCTGTTTGTGAGAGTAGCTTTGGGATTTGGTGCTCTGTTTGGTGATTGACTATTTGGCTTTGTGTTTGTTTTGAGACTGACGTGAGGTGCTTGGCGAATATCTTTTATGCTTGGTATGATATGAAAGTTCAGCTTTTCTAGTTTCATTTGATACCCAGTATGTTGGGGTGGAGTGAACGGATCACACGTTATGTTGAATTTGTTTCGGGTGTTGCTTGTAATGGTGGCGTTGTTGTTTGTTCCATACGTATGTTAAAGTTGTTATTAAACAAATACTTTGTTGACTAAATGCGTTTGGAGAGTTGATTTAGTGGCGTTAGGTTTTCTTCTTTGAGACACATTATAAATAAAATATCCTAACATCACAAAAGTCACTTTTTTACACACATGAACTTGTGTTTACAGCTGATGGACCCACCGGTGGGTCCATCGGGCTTAAGGGTATTAAATCATAAACTACAAAGTTAGTACACAAAGAGGATTTAGAAATGATGCCGTCTCAGAGAAGATTTCTGTGTGATTTTGTAAATCTGCAGATATGAATCACAGGTTGACGGAGCTTGTTATGACAGACTCTCCTGTTTGCACAAAGCCTCAGAGCTCGGATGCTATTACTGGTATTTTCTTTTTATTGTGACACATCATTTCCTGTTCATCTTGTTGGTCGTCTATGGTTGAGTAGTGCAACTGGTGCCGGCTGAACTTTCTGGAATAGTAGCAAATAGGGTGATCAGTCCCACCACTGCTGGTCTGGACATGTCAGGAGCAGCAAGCACGGGCGCATGTTGCAGAAGTGTTTTCACACTCTCGAATGCATGCCGGCATTCTGGGGTCCACAGAAAGTCTGGTTCTGGACTCAACAAGGATGTCAATGGGTTAACAATGGTGGCATAATTACGATAAAAATGCAGTAGAAACGTGTCATTCTGATAAAACGTTGCAATGCCTTTCTGTTCTCCGGTCTCATAATGGTCTGCTATGACTGCTAAGGGTTCTAAAGGTTTGGAGACAAAGACTCACATAACAGACCTGAAACATTTGCCCTGTGCTGAGTCGGAGGAAAGTCTTATTCTCTGAGGGAAATGTAACCTGGATGATCCTGATGGCTTTCACTGTTGCTGGGATGATGAGAAGATGGAGGAGATTCCATCATGGTCTGGGAGGATTTGTCCTTCACTGGAACAAATCACTTCATGATGTTTCAGGTCATCAAACTGCTGATGTTTGTGGAGGTTTTACAGAGGGTATCCTTCTGACTGAAGACCCTTGCCTCCGTGGTAACGGACAAGCTTGCAATGCTGTTCACAATGTCTGCCTCACTGAGGATTCCTGGAGAGAATGGCGAGGTGAGTTTATTTGTGGAGCATCTATTCAACAACAGGGTGAAGCAAAGTGCTTTACAGAGACATTAAAACATCAGAAAATTCCAATCATAATCAAAACAAACAAACAAACAAAATATTAGATAAAAACTAATCATGATCAAGTTTAAATATTCAAGCTCAAAAGAACCAGATCCAGATCTGGACTCTAAATAAAAACTGGTTCCATGCAGCAGAGAACAGGTGGGTCTTTAACCTGGATCTAAATAAACTGAGTGTTTCAGCTGATCCGAGGCTTTCTGGGACTTTGTTCCAGACATGTGGAGCATAGAAGCTGAATGCAGCTTCTCCATGTCTGGTTCTGACTCTGGGAACTGATAAGGACCTGGAACCAGATGACCTGAGGGTTCTGGTAGGTTCATACTGGGTCAAGAGGTCTATGGTGTTTTTGGTCCTAAACCACCCAGAGCTGTACAGCTGAGTAATGTTGCTCTTTTGGACCATCCTGCATGTTCCCAGATATAAATCCCATTGAGAATGTTTTGGAGATGGATGGCCAGGGAAGTTTAGAAGAATGGACGCCAGGTCCAGATGATGGCTGTCCTTCATGAAGACAACTCCACCCCATGGAGCAACATTCCCACCAGCCTCCTGAAACACTCATTTCCAGAATTGCCACGTGAATTTATGAGGAGATCAATAAGGATGGTGGAGCTGCTCTCTACTGAGTCCTTTTATAGACATTTTTAGTTCTGTTCAGGGTTTTTCTGCTGTCAGTATAAACTTTTGATCAACTAATGAACAACCTGTTTGACTTCAAATGAGGTTTTTGTCCCTACTCTTTATTTAGTTTCTCTTGCTCTTGTTTCTTCTTTTTGCTCCGGTTATGATCCACCAGCACAAAATGTGAAAAACTTTTCCTCCAGGTTTAAGATTTTGTTCAGGAGTATGTAATCTATAATTAAAACACTTGAGGTTTTCCACCAGTTTTGGCACCAGTACTTTAGACGTTAAAGCACTGCAGGGATTGAATAGACTCATCTCAGGGAAGTCTTTGCATATGGAAGACTCTGTAATCGTACAGTCATGTGGCAAGAAAACCAACTACTCTTCTGTGTCTGAAAACTTAAATGATCTTAAATGCAAGAGCAGCATCACCACTTCCCCATGTCCCTCAAAGAATAAATTCAAAAAGGAAAAAATATCTTAATTCATGACTGACTTTGAAGATTCATGCTTAACAGAGACTGAGATGTGATTAGCATATGTTTCCTGCATACAGAATGAATCTGAGGGGGGATATACATACATTAGGAGTTGTCCCATTAGCTGCCCAGGAGAAGGCTGATTTATGTTTTCTGCTGCCATCACCTGACAGGGACATTAGTGTTACAAATGGCGACAGGTGACGTTGTCAGGACCATCAGTCTCCAGATGATGCACTGCCAAAATGATGTGAAAGGAGCAGGCAGCAAGGATTACGGGAAGTGTCAGAGTTGAGGAAAAAAAAGCTTTTGCAGCCACACCATTTGCCTTCACTGCACCTAGTGGAAGATTACCTTGTCAGCATAAGAGGAAAAACACTTCTGCAGCAAGACAAATGACAATTCAATAATTCTGAATGCTTTAAAAGTGTCTCTCTCTCTCTGGCAGAACTCAATTAGGAGTGATAAAAGCAACTAATAGAAGTTCACTGGGTACATGCTCAAATGTTGACAGGATGGATTGCATCATAGGAGCTCATTACCTATTCATGGCCTATTATACATTATGATTCCTATCAGACGGCACTAAATACAACTGACACCGTGCAGCATAGTACTGTGTGAAGGGACTGTTTAAAGTTTAAGGCAGATACTTTATGCTGATAGGATTTATTCCTGCCAGTGACAAAACATAAAGGATGATTCATAAATCAGTAAAAGACGACTCAGGGTTTCTAACTCCACCTGTCACAGGAAGTTCGAGCTCAGCTTTAGGGAACAGGGATAAGTGAAGATTAAACCTAAAACAAAGTACCGCTGCAGAGGCACTGCTGCTGAGCTGAACAGACATGACATGGTTAGTGGTTGTAATCTGTACTCTGGTTTGTTTTTTTCTATTTGTATCAATGTTTTTTATTTGTATGTGTTGCTGCTCTGATGGAGCTCCATAAGTTCATTTTCTATGACACATGAACATGAACAAACCAAAGATCTTTCTAAAGTTGATGTTGTAGCAATAAAATAAAATGAACAATTTTCATCTTATAATAGACATAGAATAGAAACTTATAATAGACAGGTGTACTGCAGTAAGATGCTCCATGTTGGCACTGCTGGGGTTTTTAGCTGCACTAGCAGTGTGAAAGTCTCTGACTGTAGACTCAGTTACAGCACACCTACGTCAGGGGAGAAATAATCTGATTTGTGGTTTTCCAGGCTGTTTGCAAGGTGTTGTGCTACTGACATTAGGATGCAGCAGAAGCCACAGCAGCTAAAGATAGAATGACCCTGAACATGACGGGGAAGCAGCACAATCCCCAGAACCTCTCAAAAAGTACCCACTGTGGCTCAATGGGTTGAATGGTTGTCCTTCAACCAGAAAGGCAGTACAGTTCTGAGCCCTTTGAGTGTCAAAGTGTCCTTGACCAAGACACTGAACCCCCATCTCCACCTGAGTAATTGTGAAGGGCCTTTAAAGTCTTACCTTTTCCCAGGGGGGATGCTAGACATCAAGTTTTACTGTGGTAAAGGCCCCTATTACAGGGAGGGTCACCAGATCACAGTTTTTTTCTTTTTAAAGGCTCGATACATGTGTAAAATGAAATGAAATTAAATGAAAATGTGAAAAAAATGGGCTTAAATTCAAATTTTAATAGAATATGTGACAAACTTCCATCACTAGCCTGTGATTACTGTCTTCCCCACAACTTCTACTAAAATTAAAACTAGTAACAACAACACTATTAAAAAAACTATGACCTCTATTAATATATTAATTAAATTTGTTATATTATTTCAATGGCATTTTCAGTTATGTGAAATGACTGTAGAATCCAGCCCCTCTCTTTCTTTCTGCTCTCCAGTGTGTTTTCAGCCACAACAGAAACAAAACCAAACAGAATTAAATGTCTAATCAGAATAAAAGTTGATCTGCACCAATTTGCATGTTGTAATAAATGCAGTCATGGACCAGCCATTGCTACACTGGGAGGGAGGTTTGTTCCAACCAGAAGCTTGACGGTTCAATCTCTAGTGTGCTCATGTAATAACAAATTTAATACAGCTTACTTATGTATCAGCAATTCACTGCAACACCATCCCAAGACAATTTGCACATTTTATTTTAGTCCAATTATAATCCAGTTAAAACAAAACCATTACATGATCTACATTAGTCCAGTTTATAATTACTATGTTCATAAAAACCCATTGATAAAAGTAATGAACTAACTAAAGAAGGCTAAGCAGAGGAAACCCTCCATCAGAAGCAGAACCAGGAGGGGCAGCCATCTTCCTGGACTGGGCACGAAAGAGGGCAGGACAACTCTAAGCCAGGTACCTGCTGGGAAAGAAGAAGAGAAACACAGATTAATGACAACTAAAGACTAAAGATGTGGAAACCAAGTGTGGAACATTTACTTTTTACAGTTAACTTTACTTTCTGACCTGAACTTGATGGTTTAAAATAAAAACACTAAAACAATTTGTTCGTTCATCTGCAAAAAACCCTGAAATTTTAAAACAAATGCTTTAACTCCTTGTCTGCTTTGTACAACAAAGACCAATCTATCAGTTATAGACTTTGTCCAACTTTTACTGAGATAAAAAGTGTAGCAGTCAAATTAAGCATCCATCATCTGTGATCTAAGCCTGCATAGTGACTCCATAGTTACTTCAGTCATCATGCTTCGTTATGATGCTGCAAGCACAAGCTCCTTCTGTTCCTCTGAAACACCTCTGATACCCCACAGATGCTCCACAGACACAGCTTTAGGTTGAAATTCAGCTTGGATTTTTGAGTTAAATCCTCCAGATGTGTTTCATGCTGCACCAAGTCTTCACACAGATTTCACCAGGACACAGCTGATCAACACTGCGTGAAAGGCTCTGGTAATCTTTATAAGCCTTTTCCATCCAACAAAAGCAAGTTGTAACCGAGATGATGGAAAATATAAAGTGTGTAGTGTCTGGTTCTCCTTTTGCAGCTGTAGTAAGTCACCAGGTCGGCTGCGTTGTCCAACATTATGATTCATGATCAGATGTGGTTTTTCATGCTCCTGGCCACAGACTGTCCCATCCATATGCAGCCTGTTCATGAGCAGGACATTTCTGCCTTTCCTTGGCACGCAGGATGCCAGGGATGTGTCAGCCATCAGCACAAACCTGGAAGAGTTAATGTGCCTGTTCTTTGTATTCAACAGCTGAGGTGGGAGCAGCATTTCTTCCTTCTGTTGTCCACTTCTTGCTTCAGGTCTTTATGTCTCAGCTTCTGTCATAAAAAAGTATATCACATGTGATTCTGTGTCCAGTCCATGTCCAGGGCAACTCTCATTCCTCAGCTGGCTTCCCTGTAAGCTCGTTATAAAACTGCAGCGTGATCTTAATTCTCATTTTGGTTCAACAAAGAGAGAAAATACAAAACTACAGACTCAAATACCTGCATAAAAAGACTAAATTAAACTAAACAGTAAACATGACATGACAGAATCTCTGCTAGGTCTTGAAAAACAACCTACATGTTTTCCAGTGCTGCTGCATTGGGAAGTTCTGAGCCAGTTTCTGGATATTGGAAGGTTGGGCCGTGAATTATCCCGTGGACACAAAATCTCCAGCACAGAAAGGAACCCTGACTTGACATAAATGGATTTGGTCCATCTTCAGATAACTGCTTTCCCTTCAAATTAGTGAAATCTCAAAGGATTTTCCAGATGGTATCTGGGATGAAATATTAAAAAGTGAACAAGTCGTGCACCTGAGCAACCATGCTGGCCTTGGCCTCCATGTGGGGTGGCTTCATTTCCAATTTCACCTTTTTCCTTCTATTTTTAACATCTCTATTCCTCCATTTTTTGGCTGCTGACGGCTGATCCTGGGGTGGTTGTGGAGATGACTGCTGATAGGCTTCTTCTGGGACTGATTGATAACCAGTCTCATCCTAATTTTTAAACTCATTGTTATAATATTTTCATATTAGCAGAAATTTGATGCTCATATTCTCCTTAAGTGACTTTAAAAGCTTCTGTCTTTTATCAGAGAAGCTCAGAGATTCTTATTAACTTGGTTTATTGGGATTATTGGGGTTAGGAGCACAGACAAAGCTATTTATTTATGTATTCATTGTACAAATAACATGTTATACTATGTTACATCACATTGTGACATTACAAGTTTTACAACAATCCAATTTCAACTTGTCTGGATTTAGGATGCAGAGATCGATATGAGACCATACAATCACTTTGACTCATGTCCAGTCACAAAAAGCAACTCAAACATCCAAATCTGGATGAACCACATTCTGGATGTTCACATCCTAGAAAAGAAAAATAAAAGATTCTTGGTCTGTAGATATTTAGCATCTCAAAGCCAAAATTTTGCTATTTGGTTATAGTAATATGTAGTTAGTTATAGTATGAAGAAGAACAACTTCTAGGAATACAGTTACTCCTGCTGCCATGACAACCTTAAACAGTCAGTGTAAGGAAGCAGCAGTGACGTGCCGCGAGGCTGGCGAGGCTGGCGAGGCTGGCGAGGCGCTCCTTTAGAGTCCGACTTACAGAACTCTAGATCGATGCAACTGGCAGCATATTGACCTGGAAATGTTTCATATCTCGTCAGCATTCCTTGCTCATACTCAACCATATATTTTCAACCAAAGAACAGAAATAGCTGTAATTTACTTATCCTCCTTTAAATCCACTTTATCGTGTGCTCTTTAGCTTAATAGTTGGAACACACACACACAAGAACATATTTGGTCTAGAAAGAACTTGGATGAATACATTATTCTGAACAAAGTAGAAACACAAACTCAGTTAAATTCTTAGTTGTTTTTAAAAACTTGAAATCCTGGTGATTTAAGCTATTTTAATAGAGGTTGCTCATCAAGAGGATAACAAGAAAAAGTAGAATAACTCACTTAAAGTCACATTTTTGTTTTTAAATATTAGATTTTTATTATCTATTATTTATTTGTTTATTTTTAGTCTTATCTATTTTTTTTAAAAGAAAACATCCATTTGTGGTCTTGTATATGAAGTCCTGCGCCTATCCTGCTCCATGGAAAGATCTCTCTGAAGAGATAATGGCCAAAGAAGAAAGTCTTTCTTGATGGTTCTTACTCCACCTGTGTGTTTGTTTTCAATCTTTTCATTTTAGTTTAGATATATAATCCTCCATCTGGGGAGTCAGATGAAGCAGAGCATGAAACAAACAAACCGCTGCACCACATGACCTGCTCACTTTAGCTAACACTGTAGCTGGCAGCAACAAGCACCCGCCAGCTCACGTGCGCCCGGTGGTGTAGTGGTCCCTCAAGAAGTGGGTATACTCGTAACCCCCCACCCTCATTTTCAAGCAGCACAGAAAAAGACCTTTTAAGAAAAAGTGACATGCAAGACTACTCTGATTACTCTTTACCCCAAAAGTATTTGCTTTTTGTCACATGCTTTCTCTTGCTCAATCTCAGAGAGGAGAGGTTGTGAAATTGCTAAATTGAAACTGGCCCAGAGACAATAATGCATGTAGAGTAAACTATTCCTCATTTTCGATGGAATAATGAATTACTGGAATGACAACTATTCTCTCAGCTGATCAGGAGCAGTTTGTACTACAGATATAACAACGGTATCTCAGCTGTGTGAGCCTGGTCCATTTCTCCCACATACAGAACATCCAAATGGACACACCCACACAAACACACATTTCCCAGTGTCCACTGCTTCAGAAGTCAAAACTTACCCAGGAATGTTTTTGGTTCCCAACCAGGTGTTCTTGGATCTGTCGACCCCTGACATGGTTTTAACAGCATTTACAAGGTCTAGCAAAAAATTGGAAAAACAAACAAACAAAATGTTTTTGACGTATTCATCAGAAGTTGTACCTGCATCTTTACCTGTTGGGAAGAGGATTAAAGAACAGAAACGCTCTTTAATCCCTCACTACAAGAAATTCAATGCTTACATTAATCAACTTAATGAAACCTTCAAAGGAAAAGTCCCCATTAACAGTCATTTTAATATAATATATGAAATCATGATAAACCAGTGTTACACAGTACACCATCATCCTTACAGCTGTAAGGATTTTGAATAATAAAGTCTTTATGTGTGCAATTAGTCGCTTTGACTAATTGCAATGACAGCCAATCACATGGCAAGAAACACACGTTTGGAGCCAATCAAAACAGTGTAAATTGTTTATAAGTTGGGGCTTAAAGCAGAGCTGCCGCTGAGAGAGTGCAGTAACTTTCAGCTGTCCTGTGCCACGAAAAATGGTATGGACAATCCAGGAGTTGGTGGATATTGATAGGGACATGTCCTTATCGTCTCTACCCAGGTCTACGCCCATGGTGCTAACCAGTTAGAGGCAGAGTAGGGCGTACCAATTAGATTCGCAGGTATAAATGAATGGTTTGCATCACTGGCGTTTAGAAGTGGGTATATGCAATGCTGACTGAAAAACGTGGGTGTACACCGTATACCCGTGTATACCCTGGACTACACCACTGCATGCGCCCCCTTGAGCTGCGGCAGAGTACTGTCTGCCTCACTTCACGAGTCTTCTCCGCAGTTTACTGTCCGATCAGCGAGAATAATTATCTCATACACTTACATTAAAGACATTACACAGACGGTAGAAAGTCATGGTGGATAATAAATCTTTCTGTAAACTTTACATTGGAAACATGCTAAGAAACAGAAATGGGCATGCCATTCAACGCAGTGTGTAGGAACCATCATCCAGAGACGCATCTGAGGGTTCTTCCATGCATTTGGTGAGAAATTCAGCAGTTTTACTTCATATAATGTTAAAATGAAGTCAAACAGAAAATACATTTATAGCACAGATCATGGGACAAATATTAAAATTATATTATGTGATCCTTATTAGTTTTGTTAGGGCTCTGCCAATGAAGAGGCTGTGCCTTACATGGAATGTGCAAATAAATAATTGTAAATAACTTTAGTTTGTATTTCGAGGTAGATATTGCACTTTAAATATGCGTAAAGTTGGTTTGTTATGTACAACGTGACGATACACTTGATTCGGTCGTCCAGGTGCCTGTGAAAGTGAGAAGTGTTGGTAGAGTTTTTATGCTTTAAGACACCAGAAGATGTGATTATGGTGAAACGATGTGTGTACTCACATATCTGGTGTCAGGGAAAAGCTTCCCCGGGGGCCTGAACACTCATCCCAGGAGAGGCTATGAGATTTGGAGGTGGGATGAGTTGTTGGGAACGGTTTTAGGATTACCTTACAGTGTTTATTTCTATAATTCTTTATGAATACGTCATAGGGTTACAGATAATTTTGGAGTCCGAAAAGTGAATGTAGTTTGTTTTATGACACCTGTGTTGGAGGAAGTAGGTTTAGCCAATCAGGGCAAAGTCAAAAGCTACTAGTTTGTTCCTTTTAGAGGCCGATGCTGGTGGAGGCTGAGCTGACCCACAATCATATGGTGCGTCTTCCCCAGTCCAATTTATAATTAAAACAGTTTGTTTTGGATTCCACTTTGGCTGCTTCACTGTTTCCAGCTGCTCTCATAGGCTGTCTTGTTACAGTCAATAACAATTTCATTCTAAAAACTTTATTTATTTTGTGTAATTATGTAGTAAGAGTAGGTCTAGTATGTCTAAATGAATGTTGTTGTTTTTTTTTTTAATCTTATTTTTAGCATGTGAGTCTAGCCTTGGGTTTAAGGACAGCCAATCAGATTCTGATAACCAGTATGACATAATCAGTGACACAACCCACCTTTGGATCTATCTATCTATCTATCTATCTATCTATCTATCTATCTATCTATCTATCTATCTATCTATCTATCTATCTAT
>JBAFTA010000019.1:1368957-1381624 GCA_036919975.1 Melanotaenia parkinsoni | reverse complement strand
TTTGTGCCAACAACCCAATATGAATGCATTTTACAACTAAACCTCTTTTAACTCTGACTTCTAACTGTATGTAACATGACCGTTTTTAACATTGTATAATCCACATTTCCAACATGTTTACACTTCATGAACTATTGTTTATTATACAAACATTTTAATTTGAGTAGGAATGAATGACAAGAATAGCCTTAGGGCTACACTGGGATCTGATATTTTTCTGGTGGTTGTTCACATTTTAATTTAATGTGCCCACCATGAGACTCCAGTCTGAACAGTCCCTGGCCCTGAAGATGTGACGCCACACGCAACACGCTGCATCTATGGATGTGTTAGCATGTGTATCAATTTGGTGGTTGTGTAATCAGTCAACAAAATACCGTTTTCTCTATTTTTTTACATTTGAGCTTGTCCCGCCTCCTCCAGTACACGGAGCAGAGACAACTGTTGACTTGACTTCTTTCACATGAAAAAAAGAGAGAAGTTTCTTGCAGATCAATTTTCCCAACTTTTTGTTCATTTTTCCAATCGGAAAACAGAACGTTTAGGTCTTTGTATCATTTTTTCATTTAATATTCAAATACGGAAATCAAAAAATAAGTAATCATCCTGTTTTTCATTATTCTTTTAGAAATCTAAAACAAAAAACTAAAATCAGGCTGTTATTGCACTTTTGATTTGAAGTTAATACAATTGTTACGATGGACTCCTCAGAGACAGATAATGGTTAACAAAGCTTTATTGAATAGTGAGTGAACAGTGTAATGACCTTACTGCTGGAAGGCAAATGGCAGAGTCAACAGATTATCCTAGAGACATGGAGCTGGGAAGCAAAAGAGGAATAGGTCAAGCATGATGCAAAGAGGTCCGACAGGGAATGAGTTTGGTATATATAGCCATGTGAGGAGATTGGGTTCAGGTGTGGATGATTAGTATACCGGAGAGTGATTGCTGTGGTGCATGGCAGGAACTGGATCTCTGGAAGGTGGCTGAGTGGCCGTGCAGACAGGAACAGGATCTCTGCAGGGTTCAGCAGCATCCACACAATGACAAGCCTAAAGGCAAAGTACGGAGGCAGAGGCGGCAGGAATCACAGGATGCGGAAGAGGAGCGACCTCCTCGGTGGCAGGAGCCACAGGAGGCGGAGTAGGAGTGACCTCTTCGGAAACAGGAGCCGTTGGAGGAGGAGCTACCTCCTCGGAAATAGATGCCAGGAACGTTGGAGGAGGAGTGACCTCCTCAGAAACAGGAGCCAGGGACAGTGGAGGAGGAGCTACCTCCTCGAACACAGGACCCAGGGACAGTGGAGGAGGAGCTACCTCCTCGAACACAGGAACCAGGGACAGTGGAGGAGGAGCTACCTCCTCGAACACAGAAACCAGGGACAGAGGAGGAGGAGCGACCTCCTCAGAAGCAGGCGCCAGGGGCAGAGGAGGAGCGTTTTGACCAGAGACCTCCTTGGAGACAGGTGTCAGAAGAGAGACGTCATGACCAGAGACCTCCTCGGGAACAGGGACCAGGAGCAGAAGAGGAGCGTCTCGACCAGAGACAACCTCGGACTCAGGAACTAAAAGCAGGGAAGCATCCCTACCCGGTCCCCTCGGAAGACAGTGTGGACCTTGACGGCAGCATCAGATGCTGCAGTGCTGGGCGCCGGTCTGGGATGCTCAAGAGCTGAAGTGGACGCTGGAGACGTGAGGCGTGGAGCCCGTGGGGACACCAGAGGCTTGGGACGTGGAGCTGGCAGAGACAATGGGGATGTGAGGCATGGAGCCGGCAGAGACACTGGAGGCGTGGGCCGTGAAGATGGGCTGAATCTCTGTTGTAGCGATGATTCCCAAGTTTCTTTCAGCAGCTCAGCTATCCCAGAGGAAGACAGAAGTATAGGTTTCATGTCAAGCAGTGTGATAAGGTCAATATCCACACATAATTTCTCCCAGGGCCCAGGGTTCTTAGCGAGAGTGTCCAAAAAGTCTTTGACTACTCTCCGTGAGGCCACGAAGTCCTCAGAAGAGAGGTCCAGCTCCAGATTCATGGTTTGCCAGCTCAATCTGTTTTTAAGGTCGGACCTTCTGTTGCGGTGGACTCCTCGGAGACACACAATGGTTAACAAAGCTTTATTGAATAGTGAGTGAACTTACAAACGGTGGAGTTGACTGATTGTCCCCAACCGGGAAGGGAAAGAGGAATAGTCCAAGCATAATACAACAAGGTCCGACAGGGAATGAGCAGAAATTTTTATTTTAATTATTTCTAGATTGAAATAGGAATGAGTGTATCGATGTGATTGCAGTAGCCTATCAGATCTCATGATAATGTTCCACTGAGTGTGCACTGATGAAGATGGGAAAACCCTGGGTTTATTTACTGATTAGATAACCGGCTTCATAGTACCGCTTATCAGGATTGTGAATGTCAGGTGTTTGGATCAGGATGGTTTGATAGCTGGCCCGCTAATGAGGCTAGCTAGCATCAGCACCAGATTGACTGGTGACACAGTGGCTCTAGCTCACTCTAGCCGCTTGCTGTCAGCCATTTCTAAATGAATGAACAAGTCTTGTTTGGCTATGTTGTAACGGAGCTCCTCTGTCCACAGGTTCACCATCCTGAGTGAAGTGTCTACCCATTCAAGATCAAAGCTACCCTCAGGGAAAAATGTCCAGTCATGGATGAGGTGGGCAAAGGGGGGTCGAGGAGTTCATGAAAGGACGTTGCCTGGAATATCTAATTTTTATTCTAACATATATAGTATATAAATAAATTATGATGAAGAGGAGGAAATTAGCAGAACAGGTGCTGCAAGGGTGAGACACGTCACTCTTGGAGTCCCTTGATGCTGCAGGCAGGTACTAACCACTATTCAGAAGGAGGATATGTGGAACTGTGGACAACTGATGCTAAATTTTGGGAAAGTGATTTTCATCTGTGTGCCAGGTTCAGGTTTTTGTGTTGATGTTCAAACAACAGGAGTTCCCCTCATTCTAAAGACTACTGCAGCCCGTTCTGTTATGTGCAGTACTACATATGGTTATGAAATAAGAAAATGCTGCAATAAACATTTGATGAGTTCAGCTTGGAGTGAAATGTGTCCCTGAGATCAGCTCACATTAGTTCAACACATCCGTCGGTAGGGATGCCGATGATGCTGGTGTCACTAAACATCCAGTAAAACAGCAATGAAACACAATGAAAAATATTTAATAGGATAGAAAGACAATAACATCAACCCCTCTCATTTGTTTAGACTGCTGGTAACTAAATATTATAGTATGTAGGCGTTGAACATCTGCAATTATTCCGACATTTATATGTTTATGTATCTTACTGTTAATTTCAGTTTGTGTCACAAAGTATTCTATAAAAATGTGACGACCACTTCCTTCCCCCTTAGCGTAGCTGCTTTAAAGTGATTATCCAAACACATTAAATTTCCGATCAAAGTACCGGTATCCCCAATATTGGCTTGTATTTTAGTTGGTATCACACCAAAAATGACAGAAAATGAGTATCACACATCACTAGCCTCCTCCCTCCTCTCAGAGCCCACCATCCCAATAAAAGGCTGGAGGAAGCGAACAATGGCAGGTTGTATTTTCAAAGTTAAATGACGGAGAGTAGAGCGAAATGTTCATCTGAAGACAAGCAGAATCCGACATTACCTCTAAAGAAACTACGGTCGTTGTTGAAGAAGCTATCGGTTAAAGAAAGGGACGTAACCCGGGTTAACATTGGCCTTGTATTTCTAAGGTGGAGAGCAATGGGAGAGCTAAAAGGGCTATAATTGGACTCAGAGCTAGCTCTGCTTCTCATGGGCAAGTAACAAAATAAAGTTTCTTACTTACTTACTTTCTCCACATGGTCCACAAAATGCTTGGCAGATATTTGGGGGCAAAGTGTAGGGAAGCGGTAGAGGGTGGTGTGGCTCACTTTGTCTTGGTCTACAGGCAGCGCAACAGCAAACGTTGCAGGGAAACAATTTTGCTTTTTGACCCTTAAAAAAATGTAGAAAAATAGTAGAAGATAAAATAAACCTAAAATTAAAAAGGAATAAGAGCAACAAGTGCACGTTTTTTTCAAACATGAATCATTTCTTTTTTCTACAATAGAAATAGCCTCTCTTACATTTTATTATCCAGCTAACTGCTGAGTAATGAGAATAACAGGGATCTTGATTTGCACCTCCTACCTTGGTAGAACTTTAAATCAAAACACCCCAAAGCCAGTCTCACACCCCCTTAAACCTTTTTAATTATCCATTTTTCATTACCTACTCTTAACGTCATCACCTCCTCTGGCAGTGCTTTGTTTATCCCGTTCCGCCCGTTTTTCCCTCTTTCCGTGTGAATGCAAGTGCAACTTTTCCTCTTTCTTTGCTCCTTTTTTTATTCCTGGCAGACCCATCTGAAACAGCTATGGCTTCTCAGGTCTTTGCCACCTTCTTACCTGCAACTTATCTTGTTTATTACTGCATCCTTGTCAGTCTGGTTCGTCTTCTGGATCCAGGATCCTTTTTTTTGTTTCATTTTAATCATTTGTTGGTTTACTAGTGAAAAATAAAATCCACTTATTTTAAGATTATTAAGGTAATCTGTATATAATAGTGCAAAGGGCTGGCGACCTGTCCAGGATGTACCTGCCTCTCACCTGTATATAGCTGGGTTAGGTTCCAGCTTCCATGTGACCCTGAACTGGACTAAGTGGTACAGAAAATGAATGAATAAATTAATGTAGGTAATAGTTTGGCATGCAAACAAAACAAGTTCCTCCCCCTCCTTTTACACGTTAATCTTATGTTACTTGATCCATCTGAAATTAAATGAGATGGTTCACATGTAGTTAATTCTTTTACATGTTTGACATGCTGTATTAGCATAACATTATCTCACCACACTTTGCCCATATTGTCCATTTCCTTCCCTGTGTTGACAAAAGAGGCCTGTCACTGGCTGCCACCGCGGCTGCTTTTCGCTGTGTGATGAGGACTCTTACACTTCCCGAACATAATGAGAGTTAAATGATTTCTAACCTTCCCCAGACATGTGATGGGCAGTGAAGGCTGTGAATGGCTGTGCAGCTCTGGGCAACGAGTCTCCATCAAACATGCTCCTTGCAGTGGAGCTAAATGTCCTGCCAGGTTTCATTACTCTGACAACAAGAAACCTAACAAGACATTCTCTGGTAACCATCCTTTCCTCCCCCTGAGAGCATTTGATATTTTTTTCCTATTAAAAAATATATTAAACTAAAGTTTAGAGATGCTGTTCTGCAGACCTTGGCTGGAACCAGTGCTGACTGGATTTCCTGTTGTCTTTCTATCATCTCCAACCAGTCTGTCCATTCTCCTCTGACCCCTGACATCAACCAGACATCCTGGTCCAGACAACTGCTGCTCGCTGGATATTTTCTCTTCTTCAGACCTTTCTCTGGAAACCCTGGAGATGGTTGTGTATGAAAATCCCAGTGAATACTCAGACCAGCAACCATGCCACATCCAAAGTCACTTAAATCCTCTTTCTTCTTCATTCTGATGCTCAGTTTGAACTTCAGCAGGCCGTCTTCACCACGTCTACATGCCTATATGTTGCCGTGTGATTGACTGGTTAGATATTTGTTATCACAGGAAATTGAAGAGGTGGAGCAAATAAAGTGGAGGTGGGTGTAGGTGGTGTGTGGTTTGCCACCTAGACAACCAGTAGTACAAACGGCCAATTTTAAAGAAAGTCAAGATGACAGGACACTGTGAGGTCCAATGGGTCTGTGTTTACTTAAACATTTACTGAGAGTTGGACCCTGGAAACAAGTTTAAACTCTGAACCATGCTCAGACTGGGATTGCAAATCACACAATCAAGAAGAGATGGCTGTGATTGGTTTTGAGATTTTCTGGCTCAACTCAACCGGAAGATTTGGTCATGAAATATAGCATGTATGTAGGGTTGCTCTGGCTCAGAGACAGGAATCCAGAGTCAGGGACATTCATTTTGTTTCATGTCCATCGTAGAATTTGTACGTGGATTCCTTTAATATCTGAATGAAACAAGCAACGAACTGACAGGAAGTGGGATATGAAATGTTGTCAAACTCTGAAGCAGATCCAAAACTGAGAAAGACAGATGGAGTTAGCAAACACTGCAGTGTGACAGTCCAGAACAGGGAAAGACAGAGCTTAGCATCCTGCATTGTGTCCATACAGGCTGGGCTAACTCAGGGGCTCAAGCTGCAGGCTGTCCCTATGATTAGCCTTCCATCTGGCAGGGTGGGCAACGCCAGCCGCCAGAGCATAGCAGCCTGCTGCGTAGATCTCACACTTGGGGGTCTTCCTTTGCATTTGGCTGACAGTCTGTGTGCGTTCATCGTCCAGTCCTTCCCACAATGCCGAGGGGGATCAAACAACTGGCTGACTTCAGTTTCTGGACAGTTAAATACAGTAAATATGATGTCATGGTGCTCACAGCTCGCAGATGTAGTAGAGTTTGTGCCTTTGTTGTTTGAACAAAGAAAATATTTGATTTTGTGTTTGAGTTCAGGCTGAACTGGAACCACACTTTTCATTTATCTATTTATTGTGCCACATGCAATAAATTCAAGTCAATTATCCATTGTTCTAAAATTATACAAACAGTGGCTTCATATTCATTAAATCTGAGCCTTCATCACACTTTTTTCTTTTTAGCTATTGTGCTTTATAATGCAATTCTTTCCATGTAAATGATTGTCAATGCTTGATTTACCTCTGTTGTATGGACTTCTGCCTCTCCTCCCAGCTAAGTTCATTTAATTAATTCCTCTGAAGATCAGCTGCTACATTAAAGATTTCAGGATCTCATAAAATAAACTCCTGTTCTCCACATGAGCCCTTTTTTATTTTCTAAAAAAACTTCCTCATCCAAGACAACGCTTAGGTTTTATTTTCATCAGGTACTCCTGATCCCACATGGCCACGGGAAATACAATCAAGTCAACTGAATGACAGCTTGGGTCTTTAAATAAAGAAACTTGGTGATCTTAATATTAAGATCACCAAGTTTCAATTTGTATCTCATGTGGAAGTTACAAATTTCCCATAATTCCAGGTAATAAATAAAATTTAAAACATCTCAAATAACAAAGTCCTCCAAACACAAGAGGACAGGACAGATTGCAAACACAGATCTGTTAGAGCTGACTCAAAGATCACAGGTGCGTCTTCACAGGTGAATAAATAGTACAAATAAAATATGTAACATAGCACACCGTAGTAGAAGCATGCAAGGTCTTCCCGTAGGGGTTGAAGAGATAGTAGACTAGAAACAGATGTTAAGATGGTGGAGCGGAGACGAGCAGTTACGAGAAAAGAAAAAAAATTGTTCACACTTTTCAAGATGAACACAGGAAATTTCCAGAACAGTGGAGAGATAAATCTGTTGGTCCCACACACAGCACAGTTTTAAACCATTAAATTGGACTTTTTACACTGTAATAACAAATAACTGTGTTTGCCAGTGAAGTTCAGCGCAGAGCAGACCTAAAAGGCATCAGCTGCAAAGCTTTTTTAAGTAAACTCAAGTAAGGGGATCTGGCAGGGGTGTTGCTAGACATAGAGCTCTACAGGGGCCCAGGCCCCCCATTATTCAGATCACATTTTTATTATAAAAATACCTGCTATATTTATAAAATCAGTCACGTTATGTTCCCCTGCTTCCCTTTGCTAACCCGACTGTTACTGCTGCTTCCAAAAAAAACTGTTGCTGAACCTGAAACAACACATAATATAAAATATGGTTGTAACCTACTTTGTAAAAAAAAAAAGAAATATCCCCATATTTGTGTTGTCAACCGAAAGTGAAACATACAAAAAAAGAATTTATAATCTAATCAAATGCATAATTAATATGGATTGAAATTAGAAAATACTTACAACTGAATATCAGATTATATATAATATAATATTGTGGTAAATGCAGTCAAGTTTGGATTTATTTATTCTCCAGTAAATGTCGCTGAGTCATGTTTTTTATTGAACCTGCCGTCTGGTGGAAAGTTCTTCTACACTGGATCTCTTAACATGCAGAATGAACACTTTTCTGGTGGATGGTACAACCTGAAAACTATATTGTCAAGTTGATGCATTGGATGAGGTAATTAAGCAATTAATATTGCATTATTTTCGTCAAGAAATAGCCCGTTTTCATAATTAAATTTATTATAAGACATTAAATCTGACTAATATGCACCAACAGTAGGTAATAATAATCAGACTCTGCCTTATTTATAATTAATTATGGCCTTAAAGTTGAACTTTTCTCCTGTTTCATTTGATCATTTTCAACCCAAGATCACTTGGTGTTAACATGATGGTTTTTTAGGTCTTTTGTCTTCAGTTTTTCAGGCAGAGCAATGAGTGCAACATCTTCCCAATCCTGAGATTCCAAGGTATCCATTAATAAATGTGTCCTGGTTGATAACTGAGAAGGGGATAAAATATTTACACAAACCGAAATGTTTTTAACGTGACGTCTCAAATGATGAATTTCTGATCGTAATTAAATCTGTTTTGTCCTTAAATGAATCCCAACATGCTGCTGTTATCTCAAATTGTGCTAGTTCAGGTGTGCTGCTCACATCTCTTCTCGAAGAAGTCAGGAAGCTTCATTCTTCATTTTTTCTCTTTTCTTGTCTTTCTTGGTAGCCTCATTTCCTTTATGAGGAAAGGCATGACTTTTTACATACGGAAGTTGCAAGCATGTTCAGTATATGTCCATTCAGTAAAGAGAATATATTTATGCAGAATAAACCATACACACTGATAGACACAAATATACTTAACTACACACCGTTATCTCACGTTATCTCTAACATGTATTCATAGTATGATGATGGGGAGATGAGTCTATTCCCAAGATGTGAGCAACCATTTGACCTGCACGGTGCCTTCGGTTGCATGTATGAAGGCACAAATCATCTAAAGTTGTCTCAACTAAAGAATTTCATTTTACTGAACAGCTGATTTGTAAACTTTACATTTTCAGTTCAGCTGTTTTGAGTTTTGCTAATTCATCCGTCTGACCTCAACCCAAATAAATCTTCATATGTCCAGTTCATAAAAAGTTGTAACTTTTCTTTAAATGAAGAAAAGCTGGGCATGTATTTATTATAACAGCCTCTGACACAAGGATCAGGACAGGCACACAGAACGATGGACTTTTCCTGTCACTCTTCTTCTGAGGAAAACACAGTGGTAATCCACGAAGAAGCTACGTACAGGACCATTACGTTGCACTTGCTGCTGGATGTATTGAAAGTGATTTTTGAGATTACCTTTCGTTCTGGCAGGCCAGTCTCACATAACCAGGCTGCTGTTCAGAGCGTGCTCCTCCTGCAGATGTGAGTCGACAGCTTCCACTTCCCTGCTGCCATTTCCATCCTGCTTTCCTGTCCAAACACGAGGAGACATCTGGGATCAGGGACAGTCTGGCAGCTGATAGCCTCTGGCTGCTCTGCTTTCTCTCCGGGTTGCATCTTTAGTAAAGAATGCTGTAGAACATGAGAACATTTTGTTAATGTTACACTGGAACAGCCACCATTGAAGTGGTTAGAATACCGATGATGTGACTATGCACATTTTATTTTATTTTTTTAACTTTTGTTCAACATCATGACAGCAGAATGATGGTCTGTCTGCGGAGCAGTTTGCTCTGGCACGAGCAGCTTTATGGATATTAAGTGCCTGTTAATTATTCTTTATTTTTAGTGAATTCAGGCCTGGACTGGTTGTCGGGAGCAACGGGACGATTCCCGGTGGCCTGGGCTCTTAAGTGGCCTAACTGGAGAGAAAAAAAAAAGGGGGGGGGGGTAAAAGTAAAAAAGAATCATGGTGAACTACACTGGTGCAGCTGATTGGTCTGCAGAAACTGGCACCGCCCACCAATAAAAGGATTTGTGTTTTCACCTTCACCAATTGACGATTGATTAAAAATATCAGTAATCAAGTTTTATTGTCAACACGAGAACTAATCACGGAAGGCGTGGAGGCGGAACAGCAGAGAGACAGAGGAAAGAAAGAGGAAAGGGGAGCAGAAAGAGAACTTATAAAAAAGAAGGCGAAGGATGAACACCAGCAGTGGTGTCCACTCACCCGCGATGTCACGTGAGTTAACGTTTAATAAATGTCAGATACAGCGTGTTGTTTGGTGGCAAACTTTTATCTGAAGATCACTGGTTGAGATTCTCCATGAGCCTTTTATGTAGCTGTAATAATGAGCTGGTGGGCTGCTACCTCCTGTCTAAACTTTATTCTACTGGAAATGTTGCACTGGTTTGTTGTTTTATTATTAAACCACATCAGCCTAAACACACAACTACACATGGATATGTTACCGTTTATAAACACTCGGTCATATTTGGGGTTTCCTGGTATAACCTGGATAAAATAAAATAATACATTGATTATTTGTGTTGTAACTAACAGGTCGATATTTTAACACTTTGGCTGCTTGACTATAACAGTCTGTCCATATATACTGTCCACATATACTGTCCACATCTGTCCCTGTCAATATATACTGTTCACATCTGTCCCTGTCCACATCTGTCCCTGTTCACATCTGTCCCTGTCCACATATACTGTCCAGATCTGTCCCAGTTCACATCTGTCTCTGTCCATAGTAGGGCTGCAACGATTAGTCGACGTTGTCGACAACAGTCGACAATAAAAATAGTCAACAACGAATTTAGCCGTCGACTATTGTTGGCAAAAAAAAAAAAAAAAACAAAAAGAAAAGAAAAAAAAACTACAGAGTGAGACATCGTCTTCTAATCCTATCTCTGCTGAGAGTTGCACAATGCACATGCGCAAAGAGGGGAAAAACATAAAGAGTGAGACATCGTCTTCTTTTTTTATCTCTGCTGAGAGTTGCATATGCGCAGTAAAGTCCGACAGGGTAAAAATATGGTGGTGGACCAGGGAGGAAAACCGCGGTGGAGAACGTTAAAAGTCTCGGATAACTTCACGTTAAACTTACAAAATAAATTAAATACATGTGAGATTTGTAAAGCAGACCTTGTGTACCACGGAAGTACGTCTGCAATGCTCGAACATTTAAAGAGGAGGAACGTTGGACTTACTTAACAACCTCATGCAAGTGAAATAAGATCCATATATAATAATCATGAGATACATAATCCGATTGGTCGACTAGTCCTTTTAATAGTCGGTGACTAATCGACCATCAGAATAGTCATTAGTTGCAGCTCTAGTCTATATATACTGTCCACATCTGTCCCTGTCCAACACACAAGTAGTTGCACAGCTGTGAGAGTGTGAACATTTCTTTAGTCCAGGTTAAATGCTGATGAGGGAACTTTTGATTTAATCAGTGTGTCAGTGTGTTAATCTGGATTAAATAATGTGGCTGCAGCATTTTATGCTTGTTGGGTAAAATGTTGATGTCTGAGGTTTTAGTTAAAACTCCATATGGAATGTGTGTGGATGTGTTTCTGTTCCCATGGTAATGACATGGCTTAAGTTTGGGAACCCCTCCTAAAGTTGGACAGTGTCTTATCTAAGTTGAGAAGAGTTTTTAATTTTCTGATGTTATTTGAATCACATCAGGTGAACTTGCTGTTGACCACTTCATGTTTTTAGTAGTGAATATTGTTGTTGGTGTATTAAATGTACTTCGGTAAACATGCATCTAAATATTTGCGGACAAAATAAAACAGTCATGTTATTTATCTCAACACAAGATTGTTAATATAAGAGTACTGGTTTGACTTTTGCATTGAACCTTTTGTCGAGAACAGAGAAACACTGGACTAGTGATTTGTAGTTTTATGTGAATGTTGGTCTAGAATAAGGAGCTTTGGTGATTATTAAGTCCATGTGTGTGTGTATGTACACTTGCACAAGTGTGTGCATATGCATGCAGTATATATGTTGGGGTGGCCTGAGTGAGTGTATGACTCCCGGCCTGACTTTGGGTCCTGGTCCGGCCCTGGTTAAATTTTCATATTAATGTTGGACCTGACAAAGGGGTGGGGGCAAAAGCAAGGAGAGACTGAACGGAGGAGAAAAAGCAGAACAAATTAACACCAGATAGAAAGTAACAGCTTCAACTGATGATTTTTGTTATGATGGTTAGTTTAAAATGATTTCACATATTAGGAAAACACAACTGGTAATTTGAACAGAGTTTCTGGGACACACTATTTTTTGAACATGAAGTTAGAACTCGTCCTAATGGCCGTTTTCAAAGTTTGTTACTTTGGTCACAAAAGAAACTTTTCAGACTTACAGAAACTTTTGGCCAGAAACATTCATGACTAAACTGAGAATGTATTATTGCAAACATGAACTTTCTTTCCAGGTCCCGGATTTTCAA
Organism: Melanotaenia parkinsoni; assembly: GCA_036919975.1. Lineage (NCBI taxonomy): Eukaryota > Metazoa > Chordata > Actinopteri > Atheriniformes > Melanotaeniidae > Melanotaenia > Melanotaenia parkinsoni. The sequence continues at coordinate 1,369,269 of JBAFTA010000019.1, read as the reverse complement.
AGTATACGTGAAAATGATATAAATGTGTGTTTATATTTCATGAATAATTCATTCTTCTCTTTAGTAATAATCTAAGATTGTGTTTCACTTTTAACCAAGTTATTAATCTGTCTCTATTAAGTATGTGTTTTAATGCATTTTCTTGTTGATTTGGACATGGGAAAATAAGTTTAAAAGACGATTTGATTAAACCTATTAAACCTAAGTCTTTGTATGTAAACAAGTCTTAAACAATATTCAATTCAATTCAATTCAAACTTTATTTGTATAGCCCTTTTCATACATTATCATGCAATACAAAGTGCTTTACAG
>JBAFTA010000019.1:1354731-1368857 GCA_036919975.1 Melanotaenia parkinsoni | reverse complement strand
GTTCCTGTCTCTTTAACTGAAACGGTTTAAGAACAAAGTTTGAGAGAGAGATCTAAAAGACAAGATAAAAGACGATTATATCGATTATATCTTACGCTGTGATTGGACTAACCGCGTAAAGCCCTGCCTTAGTCAGTAAATATTACCAGAAACTTAGAGCGAAAAACTTAGAGAGAAAAGAGTGAGAGAACGTTCTTTTGTGTTTTGATATTTTTGCTCAAAGTAACCCACAACTGTTGCTATGCAACCAAGATATAAACTTTTTGTATACAGCGTGAGATATATTCAAAACTTGCTGAATTTTAATGACTTTTTCTGTTGGAAAGAACTTTATTTAGTGGTAAATAATATTTCTTTCTAGTTCCTAGGTGCTCATGCTGGGTGGGCGGTGCTGCAGCTGTGGTTGGAGGCCTGAGACTCCACCCAGCACCGCAGCAGCTGTGTCCTCATAGGAAGTCCTGCAGGTGCAGAGGGAACCATCACCGCTATTAACCAGGTGGACAAGGAATTATGGGAAATAAAGACGTCTATACAGAAAAACACTAAAAAAGCCATGTGAAAAAATAAATAAATAAAATAAAAACAAGTCCATCTCGCTCGTGTGTTTCATAAGCGCTGCATCACTTCTAGACCTCCAGCCTCTACTCGGCTGTCTTAGAATGAATGACTGAAGCTTATCTGTAAAATGTTCTTTTACTGACTGCTACATGTTGGGATGACTTCTTCAGAAAGACGTTTGGGAGACACCACCAGGCTCCTGATGCTGATCCTGTTTTGCTTTTTTTTTATGAGCGAGCGCTCTTAGGAGTAATAATACCGAATGTGCCTTTTTATTCATTTTTTCTAATAGCTTTAATATGTAACATTTGGTACGAAAGGTAATACTTGATTGTGCACAAATGTCTCATATTTCACATTTCCTTGATTTTATTCTGTATCTTTGGTGTCACAGTTTCCTGTTTTCCAGATTTTTGTGTACGCCAGGATCAGAGTTGCCATGGAGGTAGGGACATTCTCCCACCAAGTTTGGTTTTTATAAATCCCAAAAGCTGACTATAATTGGCGTACACCAGTTTTTGTACCTAGGCTAGCTTTATAAATGATGCTCTATGAACTTGGACAGCAGCCTGCAGCCTGGTCCCATTAATGCGCCAAGATGCATGTCCTCGTGGTGTCGTGGCTAAAGTGGAAATGGTACATTGTAAAATAATTGTTCATTACATAGTCTATTAGGTTGTACAGCAAATTTCTACCTGCTGTGGCATCATTTTAAAATGTGATTTACCTGTGAAGCGAGTGGTGCATCTGATGAATCCTTTAGGTGAGTCTGATAGGTGTTATTAACCAGGAAATTACCTTAATTCCTTCATAAAAGACATTATTATAATAAAAAAGACATTTCTGGAGTGACATTCTTGTGGTTGAGGGAATGAATCTGTTGTGTGTGCAGTCTTTTGCATCGATGGTGTTAGAAAGACCAGCAATAGAATGAAATCCGTCTTTACTGCAACTTAATTAATGAAATGGATGGAAAGTTTAATTTTTCCTTGACAGAAATTATAACGTTTGAAGTGGGACAGGGTACCTCTCTGTAAATCTCTGGCAAACACTGTCAGCTTGCACTCGAATGCCAAAACCTCTTCCAGCATGTGCAGGACTGTGCTTCCTTTCCTGTGTGCGCTGTCATGTCCACCATGAAGTGCAGCTTTTCCAGCCTCTCTAGCTGTTGTAGTTTGTAAAGGTGAGTCCTTTGCTGCACCGGACAGTTTTCACCTCTTTCAGACATGCAGCAAAGTGTTTCATCACCTCCCCTCTGGACAGCCAGGAGATCAGAATACAGCATATATTTTGATCTTCCACCTTGTCCAGTAACAAACAAATCTGACGTAATTTAAACCTTTTGCCATTATTTTATTGATAAGCTCAATAACATCCATTCGGTGCACTCTGGAGGAAATGTTTGAGCACACAATTCCTCTTGATGCAGGGAAATGTCAGGAGCTGGGTAGAACTTACTGCAGAAGTGTGGCTTTACTGCAGAAGTCACTGGGTAGAACCCAGTGACTTCTGCAGTAAAGCCACAAAGCCTTTCTGCGCCCGTCATGCTCAGTGCCTCATCAGTAGATACTGACACCACATGTGTGGTGTTTATTTCTTTGCCTCTTAAACAATCCAAGACAGCCTCACAGATATCCTCCCTGCGAGTTTGGCCTTTTAGTGGTTTACAACTCCATCATTTCTTCCTGTGCCCCAGCAGAGTTGAGAGCAGAACAGCATTATTTGCTCCATATCACCTTTGTCTTTAAACTCATCAGAGGCTATTGAGAGCGTCACCTCTGAATTGATGTCTTTAATTTGCGGTCTGGTGATATCTTCTGCCATTTTTATGGTTCTATCTTTACAGTTTTTGTAGAGAGAGGCATATCTTTGATTTTCTGTAAAATTTCACTTTTGTTTTTGAACTCCGAGAATAGACGTTCTGAAATCTTGATGAATGATCTTTTAAACAGTCTCCATCCGTGAAGGGCTTCCCATGTTTGGCTATTCAGCGGCTACAAAATTAGCATATGTAGTTGAATTTGAAGACTTAATCCACTTTTGTCAATGAGTTCTGCTCAGCCCAGCCTTCTGCAGCAGTTAGGAAACTACTTTTTTTTACTCTTCATCTTACGGATATTTTTTTGGCAAAAGCTGTGTTTTTTGTGAAATGTCACACAACATTAGGTGAGACATTTAAATGGTTGTCATGTATACTTTGAGGGACAAAAAATTACACAATTTAAAATAAAAAATGTATTTAAATGTTACAAAATCACCATAGTCTTCCAAATTAAAAATTCCATTTATATAATCTAAATGTAGTTAAATAAATTTAAATACTCATTATTTTTGAAAGGGAGTTGCCACGAATGGATTAAAGAGCCACATGCAGCTCCAGAGCCGCGAGTTGCCAACCCCTGGCATAACGGTTGCTTTTAATGGTACACCAGTTCTCCATCAGACATCGTTGGGGGAACTGGTGGATTGTGCTGGTGTATTACTATGGCCCCAGTCTTATATTTGAAGCTCATGTTGACTCAAGTCTTGCTGTGCTTTAAAGATTTTCAGCAAAGCTTCTTTTCAGTTGAATTTTTCTGCTCGAGCCAACTGTTTTATATCCGACCAGCGGGTCTGCCTACAGATGTTATAACATTTGTTTTTGCTAAATTTGGATCTAGATTTAGCTGTCAATCTTTACATCAGTGATAATTTCCATCATTTCTAGGGCCTTTAATATTTCTCTCCATTATTTCAATTCATCCTTTTGAAAGCAACATGAAAAAAGGTGGATGGGAACACAAAAGAGCAAGCTTGAGTAACAGATATTAAAAGAAGGATTCTGCGAATTAGAAGTACAGATTTCATTCAATATATGAAAAGATAATCAGCTAGCCTGATTGCAGTGAACGGCCTTTTGTAACATCTTTAATCCACTGAGTGTTTTAAGGAGTGTATAATTGAAATTCTGTTGAGGATGGCTGCAATTTTCAGCGCAGGATAATGAGCCATCAGTTGGCCTTGGAAGGCAGTGTGTGATGGGGTGTTTTTAAAAGCACTATGTCATGAACCTTTCATTGGTTCACCAATGACTGCTTCATGTTGACAATTCTGGAACAAGGAACTCTTTATTTGATCTTAACTCTTATTCTCCAGTGGTCCTAATTAAACAATCACCCAGACGGAGGAACCATTAATGATGCAATTGTCATGCTAATTTTTACTGTGTGTATTTTAAAAATAGATTAATGACAGAACCATTGTCTAAAGATTCTGTTCAACAACAGGGAAACTGAGGTTTACATGAATGGAAGGTCCCTTACTTTACCAAGATTAGCAGGGATAGTCAGTTACACAACCAACAGGAAGGAGAAGAGAAACTTAAAATACCAAAAAAGAAAAAAAAAAGAAAAAAAGTGGTGCCTCCCTGAGCCACCACCTTATCGTGGTGGAGGGGTTTGTACATCCTGACAATCCTAGCGGCTATGTTGTCGGGTGCTCATGCCCCTGGTAGGGTCACCCATGGCAAACAGGTGTCTAGGGGAGGGACCAGACGAAGTGAGGCTCAAATCACCCCTATGATGATGAGAAAGCAAGGACCAAGGTTTCCTTTGCCCAGACGTGGGTCACCGGGGCCCCCCTCTGGAGGTGGGGCACAGAGGCGAGCGCCTGGTGGCCGGGCCTTTGCCCATGGGGCCCGGGTCGGGCTCAGCCCAAAAGGGTGACATGGGCCTCTCATCCCGTGGGCTCATCACCTGCAGGAGGGGCCATAGGGGTCGGGTGCAGTGTGAGATGGGTGGCTGCCAGAGGCGGGGACCCTGGCAGTCTGATCCTCGACTGGGATGAGAATCAGCACCTCCAAATCCGACACCATGGTCCTCAGCCAGAAAGGGTGGAGTGCTCTCTCCGGGTCTGCAATAGGGTGCTGCCCCAAGTGGAGGAGTTTACGTATCTCGGGGTCTTGTTCACGAGTGAGGAAGCAAGTAGCATCTGCAGTGACACAGACTCATCAGTCTGTTGTGATAAAGTCGATCTACGTTCCTACCTTCATCTATGGTCACAAGCTGTGGGTAGTCTAGAATGTCAGCTACCAGCTCAGCAAAACCATTTCTATCACCACCAAACACAGTTAAGACAACAAACAATTCAAAAACCTACTCAAAGTCCGTAAATACAGATGATGTTTCCCCATGAACACGAACAAACGACTCCTCTACTGAAAGCTCACATCTCACAGATTCCACAGCTGGAAGTTTCATCTCACTACGACCAAGATTCACCGAACCAGAGAGAGAAGAAGACCCGATTTATGCTGCACGCTTGTAAAAGTCAGAAAACATGTCTTACCTTTGCTGTCTTGCATAAATTAAAACCACATTTATTAAAAAATAATAATTCTGTCATCAAAGCCAGCGGCCAGCAAAAAAACAAACAAAAAAACGAAAACAAACATGATTAAAAGAGTTAACAGCGTTAATTAATCGTTGCGTTAACGTGCGATTAACACGTTAACGTGCCCAGCACTAATATTTGTGTATATAAATATATATATATAAATATACACTTTATATTTATTAGTGCTTGGCAACAATAAATATAAAATATGTAATCAGGATTAATCGCATGAAATGTTTTGACTAATCAAATTCTTACATGAAAATGTACTTTTCCTTTATAAAGCCTACTGCTATATAAGGAGCAAGATGTAAAAAAAAATGAATTGCGGTAACACACAATGAACGTGCCCAGCCCTAGTCCTAAGATATATAGTATATATATATATATACTATAAAACGTCCATCCTTCTCTTGCTGTGACATGTCCAGGATTTCACCATCTATTGTGAAGAAGACTGCAACACCTTTGTGTCTCTTTTGCCACACCGTTTGCGCTTCCATAAAGCTAGGTAGACAGGCCCTGGACTCCAGAACTGCTTTTCCAGTATTGCTCCCATGTTCTCACAAGTATTCCAAGCTTCTCTATTTTATTTGCCACATTCTCCTGAGGTAAGAAATGTTTTAAACGCCCTCTGGTTTTTCTCCATCTTCGTCCCACATCCCTATACCCACTCTTACATTCCTGTTTAATGTTGATTTATCAGCTTAAGTGTCTCTATTTCCTTTTCTACATGTTCCTTCACTTCTTCTGTTTAACAAAAGCCATCTCAGGATTTCCTTCCACTTGTACGGCAACTGAGCCACCAACAGATCTTCCCCCTGACACCACCTTCCATTCATTGTTGACACTTTTGAATATGAAACTCCTTGTCATTAAAGCCATGGTGTCTGAGGATGGAAAACAAGCTGAACAATACCCTCTTTATTTTTCTTTCTTTTCTTTTCACTTGATAAAAGAAGCCATTTGCAGCTGTCGGTCTTGAAGGGACGCTTCAAACACAGGCCGGGCACGGCCTGGTGTTTGCTTTCCTCTGTCTCCATCTTCTCCTTTGCTCTCCCAAGTCATCAAGGAAGATTTAGCCCAGCTTATCTATAAAGGGCCAGGATGAGCCTCTGCAACTGAGCGAAACAATTACTCACAGCTGCTCCCTATCTGTCCCACCGTGAGCAATTCCACTTGAGCTGTTGACGTCAAGAATCACATTTAGATGGACACCATCACCACCACACCAGCTGATGGTCTTCTCGAGCTGGGTAGACCAATTTATTTCCTTCTGACACAAGTCATTTTATCGCTTAGCCGATAGGGTGGGCAAATAATGTTAATAGAATAGAATAATAGTGTTAATCTGCAAATGAAAAGTAAAATGAATGCTTAGCAAAAACATACAGTATATAGCGTAGTCTTTATAAGGGCTCGTTATGGTCTGGTATGACTTTGTGTACAAGTAGAGTACATATAGCAGAGTGGAAGAAGCCTCTGTCTGATCACTATGTTGTGTAGAAGGTGCAGATGTTCAAGGCATTTTTTTCAGTAGTAATAAAAATCTGCCGTCTAGGACATTGTAATATCTAATGCGTTTAAATCCATCCTTCTCCGTTATCTGCAACATTCAGTAACATCACTGTTTTTTAGCTTAAACTGACAAATATTTTGTCTCTTCAGTGAATATTTTGTTTAATTTACTGAATTCAGAAAACCTGCAGATGAACAGGGAGTTGAAGACTTTTCAGAACTAAAAATGCATAAAGCTTTTTGTAATCTAAATGTAAAGCTGATGGACAAAACTTTATTTAATAAATGATAATTTTTATTTTTATTAATCCGTTAGTAAAAATTAAGAGGCCCACAGTGGTTTTACATCCGGTGGCACACCAGGACTCAAACCTGGGCCCTCCAGAGCCAAGCCCACACCTGTAACCAGACCATCACCTATATTTTATTATAACTCATTTTAATATTATAAATATATGATATGTAATTCATAGGTTGAAATGACTTAATGTGATATTATTACAAAAATATTAATGCTGAAATCTTCTTTAAAATGAAACAAAAAAAAGTTTTATTTGATTTAGATCCAAAACTTCCAGGTACAACAAATATTTTTAACATTACAAAAGCAGCAGCAGCTGCAACCTGTTTTTTTCTCACAAAGAGACCCAGTTAAACCAGTGGGTCTCATGGTTTATTGGTCCCAGTGTTTGTTTTTTGTTTGTTTTTCGTTTTGTTTTTTTCCAGAATCATGAAAGCAGCATGGTGGTCTGACTGCTGTGTTGTGCCAATCAAATTTGTTTTGCCAAGATTTGTGGCTATTCGGCTGTCAGATGGTCAACTTGTTTACTTTGTTGAGATCCTGCTTTGCTCTTGTTTCAGATTCTTGTTGTCAACCCTCTTATGTACCCTGGACCTCTCGTGCCTGATCCATGTCAGACTTTTCCTGCCAAATGTTATTCTTGATTCAGATCCCCGATAAGTAGTCCGCTCTCTGCCTTTTTGTGTTTGACCATTGCCTGCCTTATGACTACGCCTTTTTGGATTTGTGGATTTGCACATTAATATCTGGAGTCTTTTCAGGATTCTAACCTCACATTCCCTCAGGATTTCTCTGCCATTCCTTATTGGACTGCATCCTGTTTCTCCCCACCAGTCTCCTGGTTTCAATAAATCATACTCTGTTCAAACTTTTGTTCTGTGTATGTGTGTGTGGCTGAATTCCTGGGTCTTCAGGGATTACTCATTACCACACTAAAAGAAAAACTAAAAGACACTAAAACACTAAAAGAAAAAATTTGAACCAAATGAAAATATTGAAATGATAACAAGTGACTGAATTTTATTTAGTTTATCCATGATCTGTTATTAAGCCTCCTTTAAAGCATAATTGTAACTAGTGTAATTCATGGATTGTTCTTCTCTGCATTTGGCAGTCTAAACATGACCAGGGAGCGTTGCTGTCATCTACTATTCAACAGTAAAGACATGGATTGGAGGTAGCGGTAGTGGTGTATGGGGGGCCGAATTACTCTCTCACAGACACACATGAAATTTAAGTCAACCTTTCATGGATCATACTGAAACTGCCTCTTATACACTATACTGAAATACTTATATTAAAATCTCCTCTTATATAATAAAATGCTCTCGTACATAATACTGAAATCATTCACACACTACAGTGAAATTTCTGAAATCACATTTCACTAGTTTGTATGAAAGGAATTCTACTAGTGTGCATGAGACAAATTTCACTTGAAAAGGAAGTCATTTCAGTTGAAATGGAAGTCGTGTGGTAGAAATAAACAGGAGCACATATTCAAAATAAACTGAGGAGGAAAAAGTTGGAGAACGCTGACAAATTTTTTGCAAAGACTTATGCTGTATTAATATTTGACTGAAGCAATGTCAAACTTAGTTTAAAAATAAATCTAAACAAAAAAACAACAAAGTAATCTCTAATGTGCAACTACGATGCCTACAGGTTAAACGGAAAATTCCTTCACTTTTTATAGAACATTTGTCGCTATTTTTACAGACTTTTCTTGAGTGTGGATGGAATTCTGCCACATCAGCAGATGTCGTGTATGTGTTAGGGTGTAACTACATCAGTCTACATTGATTCAATGATCAATGAGTCAATTGAGTAGGACCAAATTTTAAATATTGCATATTGATCAACATGCAGGAATCATCTGTTAGACGTTCTCTTGAAAGAACATGTGTAATTCTTTCCATTTTCTTCTAACAACCAAAGTGTTTTTAAATAAATCATTTTGATATTGTATTATGACCAAACTTGTGATTTAAAGCCATAAAATTGCGTGTTCTAGATAATTCTATGTAGCATCTCAGTTAATAAAACATTAGGCTTTTAGTCTTTCTATGTTAGATTTAGTTTGTGTTATTTCTCCTTTTTTTTCTTTCTGGGACCATGTTTATAACAACAACAAAAACATCATACACAAGGTAAAGATGCTCTGTAGCAGACTGTAGTGTATCGTTAATTTCCATCTGTAATGGTAAATAAACTTGAACTTGTATAGTGCTTTTCCAGTCAGCTTGACCACTCAAATCGCTTAACACTGCATGTCACATTCACCCATTCACACACATTAAGTGTGTTGCCCAAGGACACTTCAACATGTAGTCAGGGAAAGCAATATAATGGAGTTGATCCACCGACCTTTCAGTTGGAAGACAACTGCTCTTCCTCCTGAGCTACAGACGCCCCATACAGTCTTTGTAGTCCCTGTGGCAGGCAGAAGGGAAACACTCACTTATAAACCAAGCATACATTTGCATACATTGTTATTTTACCAAAACTTAAAATCTAATGCTTAGCAAGTATACAGCAGTGGTAAAATTGCTGTGTTTTCTTATCCAGTATCTTAATGGCTTGTTTATATAGAGATTCAAGCGGTTTCAGAATTGTGCCATTTGCTGGTGACCAGCTCGAGATACAATGAAGAAAGTGGGACAAAATCATTGCATTCAGAAAGATTTTAGCGCCTTCCGGTGTAACTGAAGCTCTGATACATCTGAAAATAGCAAGATTGTTTTTCAGAGTGCAGCTCAAGTGTTTTATGTGTTTTTTAAAGCTGAGCTTTGGATCTAATATAATGCCCAGATACTTGGACTCTATTACATTATTTATATTTGCTCCAATAATTGTTAGGATAGGATAGTCCATATGTTCTTGTTTGTTTGTAAACTACATAGTAGCTGTTTTTTCCCACATTTAAAGTGAGTCATTACTGCTCAAGTCAGTGGTTCCCAAACTGGGGGGCCATGACAGAGTGGCACAGCAAGGCTAAATTAAACTTTCTTTTTACTTTTCTTTTACACTGCTAGCAAAACATGGACAAATTTGTGAAAGTAACAATGGACAGGCAATGATAAATCAAGAAAAGAGATTTCAACTACCAAAAAAAAACAAAAAAAACATAAGAAAATAGGATGAGGCATCGCATCCCTAGGCATGACCAGCTAATGGTCAAGTAATGGTAATGGACACAGTGTGTTATATTAGCATCTACTCACCTATCATATAGAAGAGTTGTTTTACTAAAGCAGCATCTGTCTTATTAAGAGCTCAACTCACCTGAAGTAGTTTGCAGAGTTTTCTGGTTTAAAAAATCTCACACTATAGCAGATGAGTTGACCATTCCTTCTGCCACTGACATGGCTTTCACTGTAGTTAACGAAGAAGCAGCCAAAAAGCAAAAGGCTATTCATAGCAGCACATTTCTTTGTGGGTTTCTTTTTAAGCTTTTTAAGCTTTGAAAAAACAAAATTTTTAAATAAAAGTACAAGTTGTAAAACATAATTTAGAATACAGAGTAATAGAAGATGTGGAAATATAACATTTTGGTACACATTAGATGGAAGTGTTTTGTTTATGCAAAAGCCTGATGTGAAAAGTGGGGAGACTGACCTCTCAGAAACACAGCCCTTTCATATATTGTGCTTTCTTTGTGAGGTAGTCAAGAATCCCCGGGCATTTTCAGCGTATCTGTATTTAAGTATTTCAATGATTCTTTTATACTTTTGTTTCAGTAGAACTTCTGAATAATTCTTTCACCACTGAGGAATAAAAATCATGAAACTGAGCTGACTGACACTGCAGAAAGTTTTAATGTCTGCTGAGCTGCCACCAGATGTAATGCATTTTACACTGTAAAAGCTAACCAGTTACATTTACTAAAAGAAAAAAAGAAAAAAATGCCTCAGAATACTTATTTTCTGTCTGAAGTGACTGAGTTTAATTAACTGCAGTGATTAAGTGTTAAGAGAATCAGTGTGAAGAGACTATGTGGCACACCTAAAATAGGGTTACCACATTTATTTGAGTTTTATTTGTAATTATTTTGTGACTATATCAGTTCTAGTATTTTTTATGGAAAAGTGAGGGGCGGAACATTTGTTTTCTATCTTATTGCTCTGGGAATGTTAAAGGGGCCGGCATTTCCACTTTTTAACGAGAAACGAGAGATGCAACGTTTCCTTACTTCTCCTCTTTCACCTGCTGAAAACAGGTAACATCTCTGTCACGGCGGCCATCATCCTTGAGACCAGTATTAAATAGAGTTGGGGAGATAGTACAATTTGGCCAAAATATGACTTAGGCAATAATGCTACACGGCTAACAATATATATTAGCATAGCTTTGACGAGCCAAAGAAAGCCTCACAGCTTCGAAGTTCCTGGTTCAAACCTCAACTGTTGCATTTCTGTGTGGAGTTTGCATGTTCTGCCCGTGTATGATTGGGTTTTCACCAGGTACTCCAGCTTCTTTCCACAGTCCCACAAAAACATGCATCATTATATTAATTAGTGCTGCAGAATGTGCCCTTGTGGTGAGCGTGACTGGTTGTATGTCTCTGTGTGTTGGCCCTTGATGGACGGATGACCAGTCCCAGGCACACCCTGCCTGATAGCATCTGGGACAGGCTCTGGCCCTCCTGGCAAACCTGAACTAGAATAAACAGGTATAGAAGTAAGAGAAGCGAGACAGTTTTGACTGAATGTGCCATAAATCCTTTTACTTTAGAAAAGTGGAGCTTATTTTTGTACAGTTTCCTGACAGTTTATCTGGGCAGCTAGCATATCAGCCCCCAGGCTCCACTGTGACTCTGAACTAGATGAAGCTGGGATAGAAAAAATTAATGAGTGAATCGGTAAATGATTGGCTGACACACATAAGGTTTTTAAACAAGAATTATGGGCAGCAACGTCCATGTCGTCTGACTCCCCCATTTTTCTGTTAATGGTTTTACAAAGTAGACAAATTCACATGTCATCCAGTCATACTGAAGAAACTGAGAAGCAGGCAGCTGAGTGACAGGTGAATGGAAAGGTAAGGGGAAAACAATATACTGTTACAACAGAATTAAATTAACTGTTATAAGGTTATACAGAAAAATACTGTGAAAGGAAGTTTGAAAGCAGGTTTCATCTGTTTACTATTGAAGTGAAACAGCTCCAATAGAAATTAGGTAATCTGCCGTTTCTTAATAGTACTTGTCATGCTCTGTTCAGGTTTTTGTAGTATTGTCATGTTTAGTTCTGTCTTTCTTGTCTTATTTTGTAGTTTTCTGCTTTGCAGAGGTGCACCTGACAACAAAGGATTGTATTGATAGTAACATTGCAGCTGCAATGTTAGCAAAGGAGGACTTTAATCCCTTATTTGAGGTCTGTTGATCATCCTCCAGAGACCCAGCTCCTGTCGTTGTGGCTCCCTGGCCGACCTCCAGAGACCCAGAGACCTAGCTCCTGTCGTTGTGGCTCCTGGGCCATCCTACAGAGACCCAGCTCTTGTGTTTGCGGCTCCCTGGCCATCCCCCGGAGACCCAGAGACCCAGCACCTTTTGTTGCAGTTCTCTGGCCATCCTCCAGAGATCCAGCTCTTGTCTTTGCGGCCTCCCTGCTTTCCTTCAGCACCCAGTCTCCTGTCAGCCCAGCCTCCCATCAACCCCCCAGGATCCCAGTCCCCCTGGCCGTCCTACAGAGTCCCAGCTCCTGTTGTTGCGCCTCCCTAGCCATCCCCTGTGCTCATGTCGTTGCGGCCTCCTGGCTGCCCACCAGAACTCTATCAGCTGGACTGTTTTTTTTTTTGTCCCGGTTATGATCGACATTATATCAGGATGTGATATACCTGACATGTTTCGGCTGTCCCAGAACAGGACAGCCGAATTTGAAAGATTTTAATATTTTTTTTTATTTATTTGAACTGTAAATCCTGGAGAAACCAAATTAGAAAAAAACTAAGGCTGAGGTGGTGGCAGTGCATAATTTCACACCATTTAACAGGGATCAGGTATAGAGGTGACCGGGGCTTCACCCAAGACCACCGGGCACCCTCTCTTTGTCTGGACAGGTGGAAGTAGCATCACGTATTTCTGCAGCGCCCACAAATCCACTGATCCAGTCACTGATTCCTGAAATAAAGTGAGACATGCTCTCATCAGCTCCTTCTCCATGAATTCAGTATTTTTGGTAGAATGACCTGAGAGATTGAGCTGCTGAGGTAGCTGACTCAGAGACACCAAACAGAGCCAAGAAACAGTCCTGCTAAACATGTTCCCCGGTTCTCCAGTGAGCCCACTTTTCCCAGATCATCTGCCATTTCAGCTCTCCATGCATCTTAGCCTGACTCCATCAGAAATTCTGGTGCATCACTTTTTCAGAGGACACTTAATCCTTTGTGGAAGCCTGCAGCACATGCCCAAAAATAAAACCACCTCAAGACCCAGCTGCAGCCTCCTTTCATCTCTCTCAGTTCTGGCTCACCCCTGGTCCCACATCTCTTTAATGGTGATACAGTTATTTACTGACTGTTTCTCTGAGGCTGCACATTTTATTCATCTGTCATTCATCCTGAAGCCCAAACTGTTCTGATGAGTATGTGCCCCTGAATGCAGAACAATTCAACAATTCATGAACATTTTTTTCCAGGGAAATTAGAAAGTACAAAATACCATCAGGAATACCTACAAAATGATTTTTAATCATTGATGGTCCAGATACTGTTAATAAAGTGATGCATTTCATTATCTGTGATGTCGGAGTTGGAGTTAGATGCAGTTCTGCCTATAGTTGGTAAAATTCTGTCAGAGCTTCCCCTCTGGGCTTCCTGTGTGAAGAGGAGCGACTGGCACCAGTAATGCAAAAATAATCTGCTAATCTCCACTGTAATTAAACAGATGGAATGAGGTTTTTACTGCTAGCTTCAAATAAGCCTTAAGTTCCCCCAAGTCACAGAGAAGGATCTGCATAAAGGAGCAGTCGGAGTCACAAAGGAGGAGAACTGCAATGAAATAAGACTCATCGCAACCTGTACTCTGGTTTTTATCTGGTAGGAAGACAAATATTTACTTATTTCCATATCATAAGTGCTGAGAACAGGCAAACTCTGCAGGGTTTACTTGTCAAATGCATAAATTCATTGTGCACTGTACATGGAAGTCACAATAATTATTAATATTGCACTTATATACTGGTATCTATCAACCCAGTAACACGGATGTACAGAAATGGTTGACATTATGTATCTGGACATCTACTGATGGCCGCTGTGGTTAACAACTAAACAGAAGATGTTCAGACAAACAGTTATAAAAACTAGAAAATTTCAAGAAATTTTGATGGGGGCCAATGCGGCAACCCGTCGGCCCACACACGTGCAGCCAGCA
>JBAFTA010000019.1:1260642-1271079 GCA_036919975.1 Melanotaenia parkinsoni | reverse complement strand
CATAAAGGGATGGACATGGTCAGCAACAATACTCAGGTAGGCTGTGCTGGTTCAACCAGGCCACGTTGGTACTAAGGTAAAGTGGGCCAAGAAAATCTCCCCCACCATTACACCAGCAGCAGCCTGAAGCTTTGATCCAATTATAACACTAGTATCAAGTGTGCAAAGACCAGAAAGGCTCATGGGAATTTCATATTCATGGTCACTGGTAACAATTTGAAGGTAAGAGATGGATCAGAATAATTCCAGTTTAAACATCCCACCAATATATACTGTATTGGTGGGAACTATTCTCAAATATTGGTCATAATTTTAATTGACTTGTGCTTTTATTGTAATCATTCCATGAGGTGGCTCCATATTCTCATGCTGTGACAGTGAGATCAGTATTTTGGATTCCCCACCCCAGCTGATCAACACCTGGTGGTGAGTTGGCTTAGATGGTGGAGGAGGATCCCAGTCATGCCTGACAGACCCAAGTGTGTTGTGAGGGTCTGCTGGGAACATCTGGTGGAGTCCCCTGTCATAAAGAGTTTCAATTCCCATTTCCAGTAGAGCTTCAACCATGTCCCAGGTGAGGCTGGGGACATTCAGTTCGAGTGGGCTGTGTTCTGTGCCTCTATTGTTGAGGTGGTCAGCTGGAGCTGTGGCTGTAAGGTCACTGGTGCCTGTTGCAGCATAAATGCCCAAACTCGTTGATGGACACCAGCGGTGAGGGATGCTGTCAAACAGTATCGAAAGCAGACATTAAATCCAGTAAAACCAAAACTATGTCATGGCCTGGGTTTGCTGCCATCATCATCACTGGAAACTTTCACTAAAGCAGTTCCAGTGGAGTGCATTTTCCAAAAACCTGATTAAAAATGATTATAGAAATCATCCTCTCTAGGATGTCAGCTGGCGTGAAACTACCTTTTCCAAAATGTTGGAAACAAATGGTAGTTTTAATATGCACCTAGTTTTTAGACTCTGAGGGGTCAAGATTGGCTTTTTTGAGGATGGGGTTTACCACAGTATGGTTGAAGTAGCTGGGGACGAGCCAGATTTGTCAAAACTCTGAGAAATCATCAAGAAATGTGCGTACAGGAGGTTGGTAAACAAAGACACAATAATAGGAGTGTGCTTTCCCAACCTTACACATCTGTAACTTAAAAGAGTTGTATGAAGTTGTGTCCATCAGACTGCATTAGAGTCCCTGAAGACCAGCGCAAGTCTGCTTCCATGGCGTGCGAGCCGGGCTGTCGCGAACACCGAGCAGTCGGGGGCAGGGCTCTTTGAGATGAAAATAGTTGTAGTAAAAAGGTCACTCAAGGTAAAAGCCTTATTCACAACAGAGTGTGCATTAAGTAAGGCAATCCTGGTGGAGTGCATGTGTAATGCACACTGGTTTGGCAACTGCTGTGGCGACTGGATGAGAGGATCCACCTGGCAGGTAACCTGACACAGGACATGGTGGCGGTACACAGGAATATGAGCATTCCAGGTTGGAAAGATCCGGTCCGAGATACTCGACACATGTGATGATACACAGGCCTCTTCCACTTGCATTGCTTGACTCGCAGACAGCAACTCCCTGGAGCTCTGGACCCACTCAGCCAGGATAAAAAGCTTTGGGATTGCCACTTCTACAGCTTGGTCTGGACGCCAGACCTGGATTCCCACCTCAGGGATTCCACAGTGTCTGACTAGCAACAGGTACTCTGGCAATGACGTGGAGCACTACAGTTTTGGAGGAAAAAAACTCAGTGTTCCTGTCCCAGGTAACACAAACATCCTCCATGCCTGCCTTAATACAGAATGTGTGTTGATCATACTGTATGATTGCTGAGACTGCTCTTAGTCAATAGGGTTGAAACAAAAAAGAATAGCAAACGAAAAATCCCAAAGGTACGAGAGAGTAGGGAGGGGCAGAAGCACGGCCGAACACAGGCGCCAGCTTGCTTTTTCGAGTCTTGTGAAAAGTGGATTTTGCAACTTTGGTACTTATAGGGTTAATAAGAATACCACAGGAGTAATGTTTGCTGTACGATTTAGACCTTTTTCTGATAGACTCCTTGACCTTCCTGTGAGTTAGATTATGATATTGTTCACTTGTGGATTTGATGATGGAAGACACTTTTATGCCCAATTTAAAAAGATTCAAAAGATTCTTGAATATCTTCTTGGCCCTGCTTCAGATGTCTTACTGCATCTTGTTCCTGCAAACATCACCTACAGAACACTTACAGATATTGGACATGGCGTTTGGCACAGTCAAAGTGAAGAGCTGTTGGTTTAGTTATTAACACACTGCAGGATCCTGGGAAAAAAACCTCCTCCCTGTCATTGTCGCCTGCAGGTGGCCTGAAACCTTGTTATCCACAGAGGATGAGTACAGTCACAGGAGGTAGATAAATACCTCCTGAAACACTTTATATTAGAGTTGCTGTCACTGATCTGAACAGCAGAAAATAAACAAAAGGTAAAAACCAAAGCATGAAACAACATCTAAGTGTCACTCTACAGAAGATAGTTACAAAATGTCAATGTCAATGGTTCTGATACCATTTGGATCCAAGGAGGATTCACCATCACCCCAACATCCGAGAATGGGTACCACGTCCCATTAGAAAGTCCATCTGAATAGAAAAGCAGCCGACTTGAGAAGACAGATAATAAATAACCTGATAAAAGCCTTCTGAAGGTCTGCTAGGGGATGTGAATACAGCACTACTTAGTATTACTACTTACAGAACAAATTACTTACTAGGTGACCTTTGAGTAGGTTTTATTTTATATGGCTGACGTATAAAACAAGTTTCTTCGACCATCTTCTTTCACCTGCCCATTATCACCAAAATTACGATTTCTTGTCTCAGCAAAGTAGAAAATGTAGCTGATGCATCTGTTACTTTACCTTTTCCAAAAAATCCTCACACAAGCCTCCAGCTGATGCAAAATACTACTTTGCAGAAAACATCATGTTTTTCAGGTTTGACATCTCTGTTTTGGCTACCATATATTCATGTTCCTATTAGGCTGGGTACAGCAGATGTTTCAGGAGGAACAACTTTTTACTGGTAGTAACTTCCCTTACTTGTGTAACTCCCGTGAATCGTTTTTGTGCACCATTTAATGTCAACGTGCCTTTAATTGTGCAGTCTCTCTCCTCTACAGTACCTGATGCTGCCATCCTGCTGCTGTTATTCCAGAATAGATGGAACCAGTAGAAGCAGCAATTCTTATCCTGTCTGCACTGAACAGATTAAGAACTCAAATAATAATATTTATTATTATAATTTATTTATTATTATTATTATTATTATTATTATTATTATTATTATTATTATTATTATTATTATTATTATTATTATTATTATTATATTATATTATAAGTATGCATATTCTATATTGAATATTTCTATAGCTAATGCATGCTGTCCCTCTCACCAAATACTTAAGCCTGATATTTTGGGCTGAGCTGTAGTTCAGGTGGTCCAAGCAGCTGTCTAACAACTGGAGGGTCAGTAAATTAATACCTGCCTTCCCCAGACTATATACTGAAGTGTCCTTGGGTAAGACACTGAACCCCACGTTGCTTCCCATTGTTTTCATAAGGGTAGGAATGTGTTGGTATTTAAAAGCACTTTATCTAGCAATTTTGCACTGACAGGTATCTAAAGGAAGAGAAGAGGAAAGAAAGGGGTCACAAAGACAAGGGCCTGGAGGTAAATGGCAAAGAAGGGCGTGTACTCTAGCAGGTAATTAGCTGTCAAAGATTAAAACGCTAGGTACATCTTTCATCAGATATTTTCTGAGACCTTGAGGCACTGTTCTTTCAGGCACAATCACTATTAATTAAATTGTTTTTAATAGTTTTATTGAACTTTTAAAAATAATAACAAACACCAACTGAGAGGGCTTCAAAGCTTGAAGGCTCCCGAGTCCATTGGGAAATGTGTGATTTTACACTCAGTGATTTAAGTGTAATGGAAATTAGGAGTTATAGAGGACAGAGGTTACAAGTTTGAAAAAGTACATCAAAATTTACTAAATTAAAAGCCTGATCCAAAAAATAAGGACAGAAAATTATTATTTCTATATTATTATTATTATTATTATTATTATTAAGTCTTTATTTGACGCTTTAAATATAAAGATAAATAAGTAAATTAATTATTTAATCTCCTCATTTCGACATAGCATCCCCAAGGTGTGGCTTGTTTGTCCCAGATTACTGGGCGGAGTAGAGCGCCCTTATAACCAGGCAGGTGTTTGTGTGTGTGTGTTGGTGCAGTTGGTGTGGCCTAGTGGCAACGTCGCCTGTAATCCTAAGTGTCATCCTTTTCTTTCTTTGCCAGGGCTTTGACGGCCCTTGATAGTTACACCTATCTCCACCTATCACCACCTATGCTCTAACTCCATACCCATCCTGTATATTTTGTAATTTTGAGTTAAAGTGTAGAGACTTTTATTTTGCTTTTAAATTTTATTCTATATTTATTGCATGCTTAAACTTATTTGTTTTTTATGTTTGCACCAAGTACAGCAGCATTTTCCTAATGATGTGAACCTGTTCACTCATATGGCAATAAAACCTTTCTGATTCTGATTCACCTGTTGTGTCTCTACAGCATTGTCTACAGCCGCATGCCAGGCAGTTTCACTGCTTGGCCGGATTGAGTTCTGCCTGGGGGGCAGTTCATTAACCCCTTTCCCTCCTTGCAGGAGGGGATGCACTGTTAAGATGGTATTGTCTTTACAGGGAGAGTGGCATGTTAACCCTGGTGGTAATGTGATTTGTGTGCTTTTGTAGGTGCCGGAGCTAGCCATATCCCACGCTGCTGGACAGATGGATAGGCTGCTGTTTTGTCTCTACTTGGATTCCCGCCTGCTCCTTCAGTTTATCGACGGCTAACTGTGATTACAGACAATTTACTCTCACATCCCAGCGCGAGGGGTGGAGACAGACTGATCGTTGCAGTGGATACAGCCCAGATTTTTTATTGAAATTATTTATCTTTTGTTTGTTGCATGTATTTTGTTTGCATGTATTAACTTCTTTTGTTTACAAGGTTGTAACCCCCAGATGATCTAAATCCCTGCATAAGTTTGTTTTAGGAATTGTCAAGTCTTTTGTTTCAAACTGTTTGAAAGTAAATTTGATTGTTAAATAAAATGCTGTTTTCTTTGTGGGAATCCGTCTGCCAGGGTGCATTTGTTCGAACCTACTTACATGTTTTAGCTTCAGGTTTACTGGGGGTTAACTCCTCCAGTTGGTCTTGTCACAACCTCAGATTTTAATAATATGAAAATTGAACCATGTAATCACCAAGAAGCTCCATGCCACAACACAATCCGAATGCATCAAGGTGATGGTACAAAAAAGAAGACAGCACATGCTCAATAAAGACATGGACACCGCTGCGTGCACAACCCCGCCCTCATTTCTTGTCAAGTATGAACTCATCAGGTCGATTGTCCCCCCCCGCAGTAATCCCTGCCCCGCCATGGACGAAGCTTATCGTCGCCTTCAACTAAATAGACCAAAAAAAAAATGTTCTTGCTCTCATACGACTTTGTGTAAAACAAACACTGAACCCTGGTAACCAGAAACACTGCGTCAGGGTTACAGTCATGCTCTTTTTTGATTGATTGTTTGATGTTTGATCATTTTTGTTTGCCAAAACTTATCTTCATTAGGAATCCCAGTATTTCTAGAATTTCTAACGTCACGACCTCCTAGAATAAGCGGACTGCTGACAGCATAAAACCTAAAGAGAAAAGCCCTCTTTATGGGATTTATAAGAGATTCAGCAACGAACAAAGATGTACTGCAAATATTTTCTCTGTAAGAAATTCTGAATGTACTCTGAGTTCTTCTGTAGGGGAAAATTTCCTTAGTTTGGGGATCCTTTTATCACCCAGCAGTCATGTCAGGGATGCTGAATGGAACTGGATAGTGCCAACATTTTTATAATTATATTGGTTATTCTGGGTTTAGAAGAGCAGTTCAGAATTTCAAAGCCCTCTTGCAGCCAGATTCTGAATATTTTTAGAGAAAATGAGTAGAATCAGGGAGAACAAGCGTCTTAAAAATGAAAACATCTTGTGCAATCTAACTTGAACCTTTTCACACACAATTGTCTCCTGACATTTTCCAAAACCGTTCGAGGAGCAACAAGCCACTGTTTGAAGATAAGTTGTAATGACAAGTGTCAAACTGATGCTTTAGAGGTGAATAATAAAAACTAATATTTCATGCCAATTAAAATGATTAAAACCTGGAGGGCTTTTAGCTGTTAGTTGTTAGTTGCTCCAGGAATAAGGTGGCAACAAAACTGAAAAGAAAATTGCATTAGTAAGGTGAGGAGAACTGCATTAAAATGCAAATGTACAGCTGTTAATAGTTCTTCAAAAACCAATAATCCCCTACAGTCAGTCATGTGTCAAAATAGTTAATGGAAAAATATCCCAGAGGCACACAGCGTCTTTTTCCATTCCACTTTTGATTAAAGCAGAAATTCTGTTGAGAAAAAAGTACAGATTGGGTCAGGATGGGACTAGCAAAGATGGCTTAATGTGGGCACTGTTCTGATGCGCCGATTTCACAGATATAACTCCTCATGGGAAGGACCTTTATACTGAAGAAGGATTCCAGGCTGCAGACCAGCTGAATCTAGAGGGGGAGGGGTTCGAGCATGGACATGCAGGACCAATACCATGTCTTAATGTTCAAGTTTATAAACTAAACATGTTGACAAAGAAAGAAAAAAAAGGTCAAACTAGAGAAATTGCAAATGTAAATGTTATTTAACCGTAATTGGGCTGTGTTTTATGGTAGACAAAACATTGCGTATTTGTATGCATAATTAAGTAGTCATAGCGGATAGATATGCTATATTTTTCTTGCCTTAACATTCATATAGTATACGAAAGATGGGGTCTCAGGCTATAGTGACTTCGGGCTTGACACACACTCATGATTTGAGACTCAAAAAATAAAACTGATCTGCTGCGTACATCATACATGGAAGTCTATTCTCACCACATCAAACAAGATCTGCGTCACAGGATGAAGAAAAACGGATGTTTTGAAAAAGGTAAAAAAGGTAAACAAAGCAATAAGCTTTTATATTTAAAGAAGCTAATAAAGTTTAAATTATTTCATATGTTTTGTACTTTTAAATTGTAAAATAATGAATTAAACAATATATGGAGCAACATATGAAAGCAAATCTAATCGAAAGAATAAGAGTGACATGAGTAAACTCATCAAAATCTCATTTTGGTTCATTAACATTAACAACATGAATTAACAAAGTTGTTTATACAAGATTTAATTTAGTTTTACTCAAATGTTTAACTGGTGTAGAGTGTTGGGGCGTTGTGGCACAGTGGGTAGAGTGGTCGCATTGTAGCCTGAGGGTTGCCGGTTTGATGCTCGGACTGTCGAGCTCATGTCCAGGTGTCCCTGAGCAAAACACCAAACCCCAAATTGCTCCTGATGGGTCGTGGTTAGCACCTTGCATGGCAGCTTCCGCCATGTGTGTGAATGGGTGAATGTGACGTATAATGTAAAGTACTTTGGGTATCATTCCAGATAAGGAAAGTGATATATAAATACCATAGAATAACATGATCAAATTGTGTTCATCCAGGATGGATGGGAGGGGATAGGATGAAGAATATTTCATTTTTAATCTTTTCTTCCTGATCTTCTTCCTGATCTCCTGTTATGTAAACATTTATAAACGTAGAAACATTTCAGTGGCATTTTCACCAAAGTACCGTTTCTTGATAACTTCTGTTTGTTGTTTTGTTGACAATAACAGCAAATAAAAAACAAAACAAAGGAATGATCAGACAGAACAACATCTATCACCACAACCTAGAAAATGTTCAGACCGTTAGAGGTGACCAGATCCAGACAGGGTCCTCTGTTCCACATGCTGAGTTAGACCAAAGTTATCAAGAACAACACAGTTCTTTGGTCCCTCTGTCCCCCGTGTTATCAGCATGTGGCGAGTGGCCCGGATGGGTCTAAAAATCAAATCATTTAAAAATTAAACTAAAAACACACCGCCACCTGGGGACTTCCACCCCAGGAAATCTACCTAAAAATATAAAAGCATGTAGGTTTGTTTCTACATATGGTAGGAGACGAGGTCCATATAAACGAAGATTTATTCCACAATAAACACAATAAAAGAAATAAAACCAAACCAAGATAAAATAAAATGCAGCAAGGCCTCCTGGTTGTGGAACAGGCCTAAAGTTTAAGGGCGTCTCGAAAACAAAAGAAACTAAATAAAGTCACCCCACAACAAACCACTCACTCAGTGCCACCTATACCGGTTTGTGCCGTTCACATGCACACAACAATAAAAGGGAGACGCCACCACCAGGAGGGCCTGTCCACATCCAGGGGGAGGAAGCTCAGCTGCAAAGAAAAATAAAAACAAAATCAATAAAATTACAATGCTAAAGAATGTAGTTAAAATAAAAATAGTAATAAAAGAAAACCCAAAAGGGTATAGCCTTTTAGCACCCTAGTCCAGAGTACAGAACTTAAGTTACAGACGATTCGGCTGCCAGGCGATCACCAGGGCAATATTAGACAGGTGGGCAGTCTGTGAGACTACCACCAGGGCAAAGTGGACAACAGTCGCAGATACAGCAACAGTCAGTGTTCTGGGAAGTGCGGCGTGTTTTCACTGCAGAAGCAGGCGTCTGCTTAATTCCTCTGTGTCTCAAAAATGCAGACACAAACTAACAGTAACACTCAGCACTTACCAATCAGAGCAGGGTCCCACCTGCGAGGGAGCTTCTGGTCGCAATCCACTGACTGCAGTTACTTATCGTGGCAAATCATTAAAATATAGCCACACAACATTTAAGAAAAGAGATCAGAGTGCCAGGACAACAAACCAGTCAAGCCACATTCCTGGATATCGGACAGGAAGAGATCCTTGCGAGATCAGCTTCAATCTTCAAGCATAGACCAAATTCAAGCTGCTTACTGCTTGAAGATCAGCCGTTTATATGTGGCAGACACTGAACACTTCCAATCATCTCACCTGGAGCTAATCAGACAAGCTGCCATTCCACTCCAATCTACCCCGCCCTTTTGCATCGTTTTCCCGACGTTGGATCGCCCAAAACAAACTAATGCCAGGGCCTAAAGAAAGCTACTACTGAGCTAGATTTCAGGTCAGAGGGAGTAGCAGCCTGCTGTGTTGACCTTTCCATTGACCTTGGAAGGTGGTGGATATTGCAATGTTGACCAGCAGTGTGTCGAGTAGTTCTACGCATGGTCCTCATAGTGGTACCAATGTGATCACTTCTGGGGCCATTTACGGAATCAGAATAGCCCACAGATTCAGGGGCTGGAGCCATACTTGGCATAGTGGAAACCAGAGCACCAGGAGGAGAGATGGTGCGTTGAGGTTGTGAGCAGGGAACTGGTTGTGTCACTGCAACCAGTTGAACAGGTAGGGAAGTGAAGACTTCATGTTGAACATCCTGTCTCAAAAACAGGTCCTCCCCACCTGACAACTCTGATTTTGATTCTAAGTCAGCGTCATCTTTCCTGGGAGAGTTTTCAATAACTTGAGAAGGGGGCTCCATGCCAATAGCAGCCTTTAACAATGACCGATGGACCTGCCTGGAATTAGCTAGGTTACCCACTGGTGCAATGGTGTATACAGACCCAATTTGCTCTGGGGCTCTGAGGACCTTGTGCACCACTGGACCCCACAAATCATTCATCTTATGATGTCCTCTGGCATTAAAGTCACGAACCAACACCAGCTGCCCTTCTATCAAAAGTGCATCTCTCACATGCTGACCATGGTTCCTTTTTCTATGGTCGGCTGCTACATGTAGCCGCTCCCTGGCCCCATCAAAGGCCAGTTACTGACAAGCCAGATGTGCCTAGATCCTATCATTATCACCCTCCCTTACAGGGTCTTCTTACCTGCCCAGCAAAAAGTCTAGGGTAGTCTCGGCTCCTGTCCAAACAAGAGGAAGAATGGGCATTCCCCAGATGACTGATGTGGTGTGGTGTTATAACAATACAACACCTGGGGCAAACAGCAATGCCAATCCCGGGATTGGCATTGTATGCAGAGTACGCAGCAGGTTATGAAGCGTTTGGTTGAAACGCTCACATTGGCCATTGCTAGCTGGATGGTACTTTTGATTTTTGGATCCCATACAAACTACAAAGCTGCTGGATCAAGGCACTCTCAAAACTGCGGCCCTCGTCTGAGTGAATACGAGTAGGTACCCCAAACTTATAAAACCACTCATTTACCAAGACATTGGGAACAGTGGAGGCATGTTGGTCACGGGTTGGAATAGCTAAAGTATACTTGCTGACAGAGGTGGGAGATTGTGCCATCATCAAGTCATCTCCATGCCATGAATTTGTTCTGCCCAGCCATTTAGGCAGGT
>JBAFTA010000019.1:1227506-1238307 GCA_036919975.1 Melanotaenia parkinsoni | reverse complement strand
CAGTGTGTGAATGGGTGAATGTGACGTATATGTAAAGCGCTTTGGATAAAAGCGCTATATAAGTACAGACCATTTATCATTATCCTTTGACATACATGTACCAAAAAACCACAGATAATGATTCACATCAACTTTCAGATCCAGAACCACAATCTGTAGTAAAAAGCAATATTTTAATTCTGCAATTAATCAATTTGTTTGTTTTTTTTTATCATTACATCATATACAAAACTAATCGCTGGTGTTTTTTTTCCTGTACTTTCCTTTTTATTCATTCAAATTTAAATTTCAAAGAGGGCAGAACTTTATAACATTGTCTAATTGTTAAGATAACTCAGGAATTAAAGCACAAAACTCAAATTTATAGGACAGCAATAAAAAAAAGGTTAAATTTCAGCTGAATCTGCATCTCCCATGAGTCTTTGCGGTTGCGTTTTGAAAATAGCCCCGTCCCCTCTGACAGAAATGTTGAGTTCTCTTGGCTAATCATTATTATTACACTGCACAATGTAGAAAACTATTGGAAACAACTTGTTTTATTAATGAGACGCTGTTTATACAAAACATAAAGTCACTACTATAGGATATTAGTCACTACTAAAAAGTTTATATTCAAACAAAATTTGGGCTAAGAGTGTGCAGTCACTGTATGAAGTAAAACAAGCGCACCCTGAAGAAGGTGAGGACGATTTGCTCGAATTATCTCGTATTCTATTGGCTGGAGGAGGTTTGACAGAGAAGCTCTTTCAGCAACTCAAGAGAGAGGAAAAATATCCAAGAGCAGAAGTTTTGAGAGCAGAGAAAGTGTCTGAGTGTGAGGGAAAGAGACCAAGTCTGAGAGCAGAGTTTTGAGAGGAAGAACAATATATCTGAAAACAAGAGGGACTTTCTGAGTGTGAGAGCAGAGTTTTGAGAGAGAGCAAGATGATTTTTGAGCATGAAAACCAGAAATCTTCCTCTCAAAGCAAACAATTACGCTCTAGATTAAAGATAGAAAAATACCCCCATATATATATATATATATATATATAATGAAAATATGGAATAAATTATGTAAATAAATAAAATGTACAAATGTGTAAATGAAGCAAAAAAAGCATTTATTTTTCTCTGATGTAAACATCTTGATAATGTACTTGTACTTCTTTGTACTAAAACAAAGGGTAAGGGGTTTTTTTTTTTTTTTTTTCTTTTTAGGTTATTATGCTATTTTTACTACACATTTTTACATTTATTTGACTGGTTTGGCCCACTTCAGATTAAATTCTTCCTGTGGCCTCTGAGCTAAGATAAGTTTGACACCACTGGTGTGCTGGGTCCACCACAGGGCCTCCTTCTCAGTGGACTCGGGAACATCCATGAAACATGGAAATTATCTTGGTATTGGGAATCAATTCTTTCAGTACCAAATTCTAGAATTTCTGAAAATGTCCTGCAAAGTTCTGCACAGAATTAAGTTTGCTGCTATTAAAAGGGAGGAGACTTCATCCAGAATCAGTTTGTAATGTTTTTAAAGGCTTTTTTCCTGGGAACTAACTTGTGATTTTACCTTGGCTTTCTGCCACATGGCTGTTATTACTGACGATGTACCAGAGTACAAGAGCTGCCAGCTGTCCTGGCTCACCTGTTGTAATGGCACATCAGGTTAACATGACCAGCATGGCAGTCAACAGAGGCCTCGTAGATTCCTGACCACTAGCCAAACTTTTAATTAGTTGCCCTGAGGTAAGTAAGGGTGCTGGACAAGGCAAGCAGCAAAGCCTCGTCTGTATTCAGTCCAGACAAAAACAAAACACAGCTGTAGTCCAGAGGGGGAGAGCACATACTTGGTTCCCATAGTTTTGGGCTTGTGGATGAAAACTGACTAATTTCATCATTTATCAAGATGAAGAAGGTTTATTTTTGCACTGGCTACTGAACAAGCAAATAGTGATGTGTGGATTGATATTAAAATATAGACTCCAGCCTTGTATAGTCTAGAATATGGTAGAATATCAATATTTAGTGATTTGGGGTAAAAATACAGTCTATGACAAACTGGAATAAGGTGGAACGTAACTATAATACCAGGATCTTCTCTAAATTAAACCAGGTGGCAGGAATGACTTTTTCTTCCACCTGCTAAAGTCATACGTGAAGTGGCACAGCATAGCGGTGTAGCCTCTTACTCAGTTTGTAGCATCGTGTGTGGAGCTACACATCAATAGTGATGCATGTGTGTGACAAGATCAGGTTCTGTCAGGTACTATCAGGTTCTGTCAGGTTGTATCAGGTACTATCAGGTTCTATCAGGTTCTGTCAGGTACTATCAGGTTCTGTCAGGTTCTATCAGGTACTATCAGGTTCTGTCAGGTTCTGTCAGGTACTATCCGGTTCTGTCAGGTTGTATCAGGTTCTGTCAGGTACTATCCGGTTCTGTCAGGTACTATCAGGTACTATCAGGTTCTGTCAGGTACTATCCGGTTCTGTCAGGTACTATCAGGTTCTGTCAGGTACTATCCGGTTCTGTCAGGTACTATCAGGTTCTGTCAGGTACTATCAGGTTCTGTCAGGTTGTATCAGGTACTATCAGGTTCTGTCAGGTACTATCCGGTTCTGTCAGGTACTATCCGGTTCTGTCAGGTACTATCAGGTTCTGTCAGGTACTATCAGGTTCTGTCAGGTTCTATCAGGTACTATCAGGTTCTATTAGGTACTATCAGGTTCTGTCAGGTTGTATCAGGTTCTGTCAGGTTGTATCAGGTACTATCAGGTTCTGTCAGGTACTATCAGGTTCTGTCAGGTACTATCCGGTTCTGTCAGGTACTATCAGGTTCTGTCAGGTTCTTTCCGGTTCTGTCAGGTACTATCAGGTTCTATCAGGTACTATCAGGTTCTGTCAGGTACTATCCGGTTCTGTCAGGTACTATCAGGTTCTATCAGGTACTATCAGGTTCTGTCAGGTACTATCAGGTTCTAACCACTATTCAGAGGGAGAAAATGTGAAGCTGTGTATCACTGAAGTTGAATTTTGGGAAAGTGATTTTCATCTGTTTGCTGGGTTCAGGTTCTTCTCGTTCTCATTCTACTGCATCCTGTTTTGTCTTGTTGCTCTCATTTGTTGAGACTGATGGTTAACTCAATATTTAAAAATGTAGATTTTGACAAAGAGGCAATTATTGTGGCATTAATAAATGTATTTGTGTATTTTAATAGTAATTCAGTTTGAGTCACAAAGTAATCTATTAAACAATATACCTATTATTATTTTATTCCCCTCAGTGCTTTGACAGTAATTTCTTCAAACACAAAGTTTTGGTACAAAGCATCGGTATCCGATTGGTATCGCCGATACTGGCTTGCATTTTATTTGGTATCAGATCAGAAATAAAATGATCACTACAAACAATACTCTATTCATAAAGCAGCCAGTTTAATGTTCATGGTGGAGATAAACAGCCAATCACAGAGCCGAGTCAAGCAGCAAATTTCCAGTTAAGTTACAGCATCTGAAAAAGAAGAAGGTTCTGAATAAAACATTTCTTTCTGTGAGCAACTTGATAATGACGAAACCAAAAAGCACTCAGAAATGCACTTAATGAAGAAAAGAAAATCACAGATGCTGTTTCTTCTCTCGTCTGTGGTGCTCTGGATTGTATTTTTATTCTTTTTTTTTTTTTTTTTTGGTAAAAAAAAAAGAATCTGGAAAGGTTTTTTAATTCGTCCCTGTAATTAGCTTGTCACTTTTGGCTGGTCAAACAGGTGTTATTGATGTACCTTAGTTATTGCCAACAGCTGGAGAATGAAGCGATAAATCAAATCACAGCGGTTGCCTTGTGACCCACGCTGTTTTACCAACTCTATGGTAATTTTCTTCTCAGTGACAGGAGATGGAAACTGCCCAAGAGGGCAAATTCTATTAATTCATACCATACACAATGTGGTAGTTTATGACAACGAAGACCAAAGAAATATACAACGGGCTAATAGACCACAAGGTCTGCACAACCTCTCTGGCTTTCACACTGTCAAATAACACAAAAGATTAAAGATCAGAGAGGATATAAGCTCGTCTTCTCCATGTTGTTTGCACTCGTCACTCTGGTGTTCATAGAGCTGCAGAGCAGGGTGAAGAATGAAGGTTTGAGCATAATATGATGTAGGCCAGAATCCTTTACCCAAGGCTTTTCAAATAGAATGAATCCAAATGGAGAAAAGGGGAAACAAATGAGCATTTGATGGTATTAGAGCTGCAGTAAAGGAAAAGTAGGATGAAGGAGGATTGAATCGTGAGCATACAGACAGTTAACTGTTCAGTCAAACTGAAAAAAAGTGACTGGACAGTGAAGAATATTCATTTTACAGAACATACATAAATAACTGGAACAATCAGCAAACATTAATAATAAAACTGTTTAACATTTAACATTTCTGCTTGTAGCAATAAAGCTACCCATTCAGTGTTTTAAGAAACGTTTTTCTCCAAATTTACTGCTTGCGTGTGCTTTTCATTGTTCCTGATTGATCCATTAATCCATCCTGTTCTTTGCTGCAGAATTAAGCTACAGTTGTTCCGTCAGACTGGAGCTGGACGATAATTCGATAATATTATATCTCGATTGATAGACCTGTGATGCAATAAAAAAAAAAAAAAGTCAATGAAAACCACAACACAGAGCACCTGTGTTGCAGCAAGAAGAGTCTGAGGAAACTGTCCCCAAAACAGTTTGGGGGTGAGGAAGAAAATACCCCATAATGATGCTAGGCTGGAGGCTGACTTCATTTTTGCCTACAGTTTTTGTTCTTGTTGAGTGGTGGTTGTTAACATGGTAGCCTAGTCCTACCAGTTTCTGAGCTACCTAACGGTTAATGGGCCAATGTCCAATGAGTTGGTGTGAGCCGCGGTTATGGATCCACCCACATCGGGTTCCAGCTGTGCCGTGGTTACGATTCGACCTCTGCGGCACATCAACTCACTCCGGGACATATATATATATATATATATATATCTATATATATATATATGTGTGTGTGTGTGTTTGTGCTGATATATTTTCTGCAGTCCATTCAGAAGTAACCAAAGCCTTCAGTCGTCTTCAGTCTTAGGGTCGGTTCACACTGCAGGGTATAATGCTCAATTCGGATCTTTATGTGAAATCTGATTTATTTGAGAGACCGTTCACATTTCCAATTAAATGCACCAAAAGTGTCCCGCATGCATAGAAGACGCATAGGAGTGACATAGGAGGAGACGTAGGAGTGGTGGAGATACGGAGTCTATAAACAATGATGTGTGTGGCGTGTAGGCCGTACAGACTGAAGTCGCATGACAAAAGCTCAGATACGTATCGGATTTAGGACCACATATCCAAGTGGCCTGGGTCGCATTTGAAAAATTGTGTCGTTCAGACTGTGATGAAAAGATCACATACAGGTTGCATAAAAATCAGATTTGGGTCCCTTCAGCCTGCTGTGTGAACCGAGCCTTAGTTTACATGCTGTATGACAGAAAGTGCTGTCAGAGAAAAAGCCACTAACAGCTACCCACACCATAGAAAATTAAAGACAACAGTTGGTGGTCAGAGAAGACTGTCTTGCTCTCTTTGCATATTCATGTTAATTAATAAATTAATTAATTTAATTTATTTGATATGGGCGGATCATGTTAATGAACTTCTATAAGCAACAGATCTAAACATGCCTGATTGTAGTTAACAAGCTAACTTGCCATCATAGTCTGTTTAATGCTTGTGTCTTTTTCTGACTACTTACATCCAGATTCTGTTACAGAAGTAAGGTAAATAAATCTGGACTGGGAAACAAAACCAACCCAAACCCCCCATTAAAATGAAGACAGTACAGCTATGACTGTGTCAGTGAAACTAAACATGTGACAGGGGACAGCACTGTGAGGAGATAAATGGTGGTTATATCTAACTATTGGAGAGCAAAGCAAAGTTTCATCATGAACGTTGCCGACATGAAGATGATTAACATATCGGCCCCATGAATACATTCTGTATATCTTGTCTTAATGTGTTCAAATATAAATCCATCTAATTAAAGGAGACAATAAGTTAGTCTGTATACTTTAATAATGGGGAATTGTGGAAGTGATGATATAACCTGCACACAATAAGGCCCAGACCTACACTGCAAACATGTCCATACAGTTGATCTAATTTATTCATTTATTTATCTTTATTTTTACTCAGAATGTCTCACAAAATTAAAGTCCTGACAAACTTTTAAAGTTCTGACAAACCTTTAAAGAAACACTTAAATTTGCATTAGAGAGCAAATAAATACTTTGTACGCCTGTAATTTAGACCTTAACTCATCCTGTTTTAGATAAATCCTTTTCTTTACTGAAATCAAAACAAGCTAACATTATGTTTCTCATAGATGCTCATCAGGAAAGTAAAAGGATTTACAGCTGTACCACACCATCTCTCTTCTTTTCTTTCTTTATTTCTTTATTTTTTTTACAGTGTATCGGTTTTTACTTATATTTATATCTCAAACATAACTTGCTATGAAGCAGGTTCGGTTTCCCACATCAGTTACTATGGCAACCGTCTCGGTGGGGAGTTAATGGCCTTAATGACAGCCTGAAGTTACTTTGCTAAACCACAAGTCCTGCTTCACAGCGTCGGCTCGAGGTACAGCCGCTCGGCTGCCACTCTTCTGACTGTGCTGCGTCTATTAAAGGTCAGAAATATGTAACCAGACACAAAATTACTTTGATAATCTGTAACAATCAAATGCTTACACATATTTAGTGTTAACTGACCTTCACTTGGGTAAATGTCAGATGTCCAAGGGTCAGTAAATGCAGCATGTAACGTAGATGTTGTTCTGCATATTCTCTCCCATGTTCTAGATCATGTTCTAGATCATGATGCAGAATTCATCCAGCATTATCTTACCAACCGTCTCCATGGTGATCACATCTGCCGTCACCAGCAGATGTGACGATGTTAAGTACAACAGTCAACACTGATGATGAAGAATTTCACTAAACTGATGATCCGGCTACAAACACATTTTTCCTTTTAAGGCTCTGTTCACACTGCAGCTCATTTCCAAATTTATATGTTATTCATATCGGATTTTTTAATGACAGTCTGAACAACACGAATCCGTATTTTTTTTATATTTTGATTTTCACATTTGATGTTAAAATTTCAGTATTATTATTTTGAAAGTGGTTGTCTGCGAGTTTACAAGCAGATCTGGGAGTTTAGCGATTGAAATTCAGAAGCTAATATGTCCCGAGGTACCATAAATCAAAGCTGGATTTAGTTTGTCAGCACACAGATGGCCCAAACACACAACTCACCTCAATTAAGACCTTAAGATTGGAGCTGAAATGGGAAAGTGTTTGGAGAGGAAACAGGGCACCTGTTCGCCTGTCATATCCACAGCTTTTCTGATCAGTGACTTAGAGCTTCACTCCGAGCTGTTTCAATGCTGAATTAATGATGGCAAACAAAGCTAAAGCCTCCTCACATCCCCTTTGTGAGTTCATTCTGTTTCCACTTTGGTCCCTCTCAACTAATCTTCAGTGTCACACTTAATGAGATTTTCAGTTTGTAAAGTAAGTGGAGCAATAATTCCCCGAGCACAGCCTGCCGTCGTCTTTCCCACCATCTCCTCAAATGCTTTTAAGCAACCGCATCGCACCTTCTGTCTACTCTTCCTCTCAGTGAAACATGCAACGAAGGATTATTATTTTTAAAAAGCACATTAAATCATTCGGTATAGAAATATGCATCTGAAGGTAAAGTATGTGTCTGTGTGAAGAGTTTCTGCAGGTTCAAATGAAACAAGGCTCCCATGCACATGAGCTGTATCAAATAAAAACTTATTAACTCATCTACATAGATTCCTTCATTTCATGTAATTACTGTTTGGATTGGCTGATGCAGAGATGGGGACTCAAGTCTGGGACTTAAGTCACATTTCCAGTGACTTGAGACTCGACTTGGACTTGTGATTTTAGACTCTTGAGCAGTCTTATATGTTTAATGTTTTTTTTCCTTGAGCTTTTCTCTGTCTGATCTCCTGTCTGCTGTCTGTTACCCAGACGTCCACACGCGTAATCAATCAAAATATTGACAGCACCGGTGAAAACATCTGTAGTTGCTGCACTGTTGTAAATTTTGGGTATTAAAAACTTTATAAAATAGACCAATATAAGAGCAGCACACTGAAACATCTCTGGGATAAAAATCCAGGAAGCTGAATCCAACACATTCACCATCATCCATTAAAACACACCTGCAAAGGTTAGTTACTATAATATGAAGCTAATGTTAGCATCGATGTTAGCGCCACAGAGGTGTAAACGTTAGCTTGTTACTGTCATTGCACTAAAATAATATTAACTCCATCAGGCTCCACTGGATGTGTTCAGACAAAGAACGAGACATTTACTAACGTCAAGCTGGGACCAACAGAGCCACTGTAAACAACGATGGCTTTAACTGGGTTTGGTCATTAGAAAAGTACAGCAGCACTGATTTAGGAAAATAAGAAACATTTATTGGACCTGCAAGTATTGGATCTGAATTCATTTAAACTGAGATCTTTTTCTAATTATTTTAAAAAGGTAAAAGACGGAGTTATTTTAAGCCTAGTGCCGATTTAACATGTTTACCTGCTGCAATAATTAATGTGTCATTAAGAAGCTTCTCCAGAACGTGATAAGTTGAGTGATGTCACTAAATGCTGATGGCGGATAAATGCAGACTGGATGTTATAATGCAGACCAGACAGCAGGCATCATAAGGCAGATTACTCATTAGAACTAAAAGCGACTTGTAACTTGACTTGTACTTGAGAAAAAGGACTCGTGAACATCTCTGGTGTGATGGGTCTCGGGCAGCTGAAAGGATCTAATCAGGAAAGAGTGCTGTCACAGACAAATCCTCCAATACAGCTTTGCCTTTGCTTCAGATCCAGATATATTCATTAATTTCTCTCTGACTGCTTGTTGAGCCTAAATCTTCTTGTGTAAAGTGCAGTGAGATTACTCAGATTACTCAGACGATGATCCCAACACCATGACAGGAATGTGTCACACAATGACTCACTGATCCACTTCACCATGATGCAGAGAAACAAAGTCAGTCACCAGTTAAATGAGGCTCGGCGGCTGATCTTTAAACCTAAACATATAAGAAATTTATTTCCTTTTTTATGTAACAGGTCACTCTGTTTCATCGCAAATTATCTTCTGTATATACATTTAACACACACATTACAAAGAATTACAAAGTAAAAAAGAATAAATAAAATGAGCCCCATAAATAACAAATAGGTTCAGAAACTGTGTTAACACACCTACAAGTTCTGTAGAATAAATCAGTCCAGATTTGAATATCGCATATCTTGCAGTTTTTCAGCAGGACCAGGTCTAATGTGGTTGAGAACCTTAAAAAAAGCAGTGGAACTGCTTTGTAATGTCAGGCTGACGTTGGAATATTTCTACATCTGCTCTTAGCTCCCGTGTTTAAAAACTAAACAGCCAGATGTTTTTTATCTGATTCAAAACCCTTTCTGACTCTACATGGTTGCTCGTTTATCCTCGGCCTGATACTACACACAGGTAAACACACTCCCACCAGCACACAGAGAACATGCGTCACAAATATTTTGCCTCGAGGAAGCAAAAATATCTGTGTGAACCCCCCCGACTTTCCTGGTTTAGTTCTTAAAATGCTTTAGAGGGTGTGCGTGCTTATTGATTAGGACGACTTCTCCAGGCTTCACTAACTTACCCTCCATGCCACCGTAGCCTTTGTTTATAGCTATTGACCAACCTCTCTGCTTTATGGTATGTGATCTCTCAACCAATCATCTTCCAAACCCTGCTCAGCTGGTGACTGGTTGGTAATGTGTCTGCTTGAGAGCAAAGCTAAGTTCCTCTCATACCATTGGTAGATTAACATGAAGTTATTAAATGGTCTCTTTCAAAAAAAATTTAGAGCAAGACCTCTGCACCCATGAAATGTTCGAGCCCTGCAACCATGCAGACCAGCACTACTCAATTCAGTCCTACAACAGCCGCAATCCAGCAGGTTGTCAATGTATCCCTGCTCCAACAAACCTGACTCAAATTAATGAGTCATTGTAAGAAGCTGTTAGATCCACTTAATTTGATTCTGGTGTGTTGATTGCGGCCCTTAAAGGGCTGAAGTGAGTAGCCCTGAGGCTGCAGGGAAGTCAGCCACAACCAAATATCTGCAGAGAACACAGCAGAACCTGAAAATGGGGCTTTAAACCACAGGTTTGAGCACAATTCAATATATCAGTTCAGCGGATAAAAAAGAAATGTTTGATCATATCAAATTCTGACAAGATACAATTTCAACTAGATGAGACTCAGATTCAGGCCATGTGTCAGCTGATTTAACAGTTTCATCAGGATCAAAAACTAAAACAGTGAGGTCAGTGTCCTGCAGGTTTTAGATAGACCAGGTGTGTGAAAACCAGCCAGAGGGTCCAATCTGGCCCAGGGGATGAATTTTACAAAGAAGACAATAACAGCAGATTTTTAAATACAAAATTTCTGAAGTCAAACTAAGTTGTTTATTGGACGTTGTATTTTTCTGTTTAAATAAAATATATTTACAAGGCAGGGGGATGTTTTTAATACAGCTGTCAGTCCAGGTGGTCTGGATTACTACATACATGTGGAAATGTATTTTCATATGAAATAGTTTCATTAAAATTAAATCTCTCTCTCTCTCTCTCTCTCTCTCTCTCTCTCTCTCTCTCATATATATATATATATATATATATATATATATATACA
>JBAFTA010000019.1:1208703-1226497 GCA_036919975.1 Melanotaenia parkinsoni | reverse complement strand
GTATGTTTATATGAAAGAGGTTTATGAAAAGGAGAGCTCTCTCTCTCTCTCTCTCTCTCTCTCTCTCTCTCTCTCTAATATATATATATATATATATATATATATATATATATACATACACACACACATACACAGTAGGGCAAAGAAGTATCTAGTCAGCCACCAATTGAGCAAGTTCTCCCACTGAAAAACATGAGAGAAGCCTGTAATTGTCAACTATGAGAGAAAAAATGAGTGGCAGTGACAGAGGTCAGGCGTTTTTTGTAGTTTTCCAGGTTTTCACACACTGTCGCTGGTATTTTGGCCCATTCCTCCATGCAGATCTTCTCTAGAGCAGTGATGTTTGGGGCTGTCGCTGGGCAACACAGACTTTCAACTCCCTCCAAAGATTTTCTATGGGGGTAAGATCTGGAGACTGGCTTGGACACTCCAGGACCTTGAAATGCTTCTTACGAAACCACTCCTTCGTTGCCCGGGCGGTGTGTTTGGGATCATTGTCATGCTGAAAGACCCATGTTTCATTTTCAATGTGCTTGCTGATGGAAGGTCGGTTTTCACTCAAAATCTTACTATACATGGCCCCATTCATTCTTTCCCCTATACGGATCAGTTGTCCTGGTCCCTTTGCAGAAAAACAGCCCCAAAGCATGATGTTTCCACCCCCATGCTTCATAGTAAGTAAGTATGCTGTTCTTTGGATGCAACTCAGCATTCTTTCTCCTACAAACACGACAGGATGAGTTTTTACCGAAAAGTGCTATTTTGGTTTCATCTGACCATATGATATTCACCCAATCCTCTTCTGGATCATCCAGATAATCTCTAGCAAACTTCAGACTGGCCTGGACATGTACTGGCTGAAGCAGGGGGACAGGTCTGGCCCTGCAGGGTTCGAGTCCCTGGCGGCGTAGTGTGTTACTGATGAGCCTTTGTTACTTTGGTCTCTGCAGGTCATTCACTAGGTCCCCTCGTGTGGTTCTGGGATTTTTGCTCATCGGTCTCGTGATCATTTTGACCCCACAGGGTGAGATCTTGCATGGAGCCCCAGATGGAGGGAGATTATCAGTGGTCTTGTATGTCTTCTATTTTCTAATAATTGCTCCCACCAAGTTGATTTCTTCACACCAAGCTGCTTACCTACTGCAGATTCAGTCTTCCCAGCCTGGTGCAGGCCTACCATGTTGTTTTTGGTGTCCTTTGACAGCTCTTTGGTCTTTATACTGATAACGAGTTCAAACAGGTACCAATAATACAGGTAACGAGTGGAGGACAGAGGAGCCTCTTAAAGAAGAAGTTACAGGTCTGTGAGAGCCAGAAAACTTGCTTGTTTGTAGGTGACCAAACACTTATTTTACCAAGGAATTTACCAATTATTTCATTAAAAATCAGACAATGTGATTTTCTGGATTTTTTTCTCATTTTTTCTCTCATAGTTGACGTATACCTATGACAACAATTACAGGCCTCTCTCATCTTTTTAAGTGGGAGAATTTGCACAATTGGTGGCTGACTTTTTTGCCCCACTGTATATGTGTGTGTGTGTGTGTGTGTGTACGCAAAAAACTGATGTTATTAAACAGTAAATCCTTCATAGTGTATGATAGTGAAATCTGTGAAATTATAATAAAGATATAAAAACGTTTTTTTGTTGTTGTTGTAGTTTCAGAACAAGAAAAGACCCACAGACAACACAACAGTGTGCCTCCAGTGAATTGGACACTGATTGGCTGAGAATTTTGAGGGACTATGTATGAATATATGTGCATTCTATTTAAAAAAAATTGTATGAACCATTTGGGAGAGCAGCCTGGAGTATCCTGAAATAAACAATACATTTAGACAACTGACAGAATTTCGTATGTGCCAGTTCTGTTGACTGCAGTCAATACTCCCACATGGCTGAATGTCTACTGAGGTGATGAAGTAAATCAGTTGTTCCATGTTTGTTATAAACAGCTTTTAAACTAATTCTGCAAGGTGTTGCCACTTGTTCTGAGGTTACAAAGACCGAACCAGCTCAGAATCAGAATTCTTTATTGTCATTCATTCCAAAACATCAGATGCATTTGCAGAATGGAATTCTGTGCACATAAAAAAATCATAATAAAAACTTCAACCAGGTTAAAAAAGCTTCAGCTAATAATACTGAAGCTGTTTACGATTGAAATCCTCTTTGTTAGCTGCTGCGTTTACTTGTGCATTTGTGGTGCATAAAATAAAAAGGTAAAATAATCCAGAATTTCATGAAAATAAATAATCATACATGTCAAATTGAAATTAATCGATTAAATCGTTGCCTCTCTGCCGTCATTAGGATGAACTACAGAGGTGACTACAAAGGTGCATGTCCTCTCATACAAACGTCTGGAATAACCTCAGTTTTCATCATAAGTTTAAACCAGCTGTTTATGGGTCAGATTGGAGAGTGAAGGTAGAGAGCCATCTCTTCCAGGGAGGACACTGCTCCGCATCCATCTGCATCCTGGACTGCTTCTCTGGAACAGGGGAGGATGAGATTGTTCACCACCCATATTTCATCCCACAAAGCTGGGTTAGGTGAACCCGAGTCTAGCTGACGACCCATCTCCTCAAGAATCTCTGCTTGATATGCAGCCAACAGTGTGACCACGTGAAGGGAGCACACTGAGTGTGCAGCATATTTGTACGTGCTCTGATAAAGGCGATAAATCTTCCCAGGGAGAGACATTTGAGGCTGAGAGTGACATACGGTTAGGGGGAAGGCTCCACAGGTGGGGGCTTGGCCAACCCCAACCTTCACCCCCTTGCTTGGAGCATCCCCTGTTGGAAAGCTTGCTCTTGTATGGGCTTGACCAGAAATGGCTCATTACATTCATGCAAGCAGGAACAGCTGATAACAGTTGTTTAGCTGGAGGCAGGGCTGGTGGGAAGCTCTTGCTGTCATACAGATTGCATTTTGCTCCTTCCGCATCCTGAGCTGCCAACCACGGGATGCCAAGTTTTGCAGACGCTCATTTGCTAACATTGTATAAACTATTGTCTGCTGGAGAGAACATTTGAGTCCTGCTGCGTGGCCGTGAAGGCTGGGCTGGAAAGGTGGAATCATCCTTGTCCTCCTCCATATCATTTATCTCGAGGAAGTTACTCTCTGTGTCCTCAGTAACCGGGTTGTGCTCTTCATCGTTAAGGATCCCCTTGAAAAGTGGGAGCATGACCGGACTTCCCCTCCATCATGCCTGTCCAGCTCGTGATTGCTTGCAGCTGATGGATGTCGACTGAAGCCACAGCTGTGGCTTCAGAAAAGGAGGGTCTTAACTGTTCGCCACTGTTACTCTCAGCCTCCTCCATGCCTGAAAAAGGCATGGAAGAACAGTGCAAGCATTCCTGCAGGTTAGCCAGTGAAGTTTGACCGTGTTTAGCGCCCATGCACGCTATGCACGTAGGATGAGGGCCCCTGCCCTAGATGAAGGTGCCACACGATGCAGGTCACAGGCAGGATGCAACTCATTTAGCTTTCAGTTCCGATTTTTTGGCAGGGGTGATAGCCATAGTCATAACAGGAATTTCAGGAGAAAACAGGCTCATTGTAACACGTTAGCCTATTCACTGCTAATGCTAGCTGCTGGGTTAATTCCAAGCCTGCAGCTACAGTATGTGTCTGAGTCAGCTCATCCTGACACATTAACTGATGCAGACTGTTTTTATTACCAAGCTAATGTGGGACTAAATCAAGCTCACCCTGACGTGTTAATGCCCATTTATGCTCGCAGAAGATGAAGCAATACCAACGGAAATTGCCATGGCAGTGTTGAGCTAACACACAACCAGTGAAAGGAACAAACCAGAGAAGAAGAAGGGGAACAGAAGAAGTGGATGCAAAACCGTCAAATAAAAAGCACCTGAAGATGAAGACACAAACGAAGAAGAAGCTGAAAGAAACTGCTTATTCTCCTGGGTTTTCTTCTTCTTCTTTTGGTGTTTTTGGACAGCTGTAAACTGCGTTATAGTGGTGCATCACTGCATCGAGCATAAATGGGCGTTAAGCCATGAATTACACAGACGCCCAGAAAGTGGGTTAGAGAGAGCTCGCCCTTATGCGGTTGCTGTCGACTGTGAAAACTGACTTATTACGAAGGACTTACTCAGCATGATTCAGCTGGAAAGGCAGCACTGGGAACTGCATTCGGCAATGTGCTCCTTGACAGGATGCCTGAGAACTGTTAAACAGTCAGCTGAGCTAGCCTGACCACGGTGAGGGAGCTTTGCTGTAGTTCCACACTGAAGAAAGCGAGAATGAGTTGGGAGTGGTCAGTTGGCTGTAGCGTAGAGGGAGGCAGAACCTTTGGGCATGGCTCAACCGGTCTGTCATTGACAGACGTGTTATTGAAGCTTCCATAGTTGGTCACGCCCAGGCGATTCCCAGAGTGACACCAAGCAAAGCTACAAAGAGAACCAAAATCTCTTCCAGATAATGTTCTCTGCTTGTGTGCAGCTTCTTCTCTTTCCTCCAGAGAATCTTCATCAACTTGACTTTCATTCAGTTTGAGTTTGTTTAGACTTGCTGGGAGAGCCTCTGGTCTCTGAGTCTTGTAGATGATTTTGCTAGTAGTTTGTGGGCTTTGCGGTTGTTCAGACCAGTCCATCAGCCTCGAAACCTGTAGAAACTCCAAGACCCTGAACCCTGTTGGAAAACTAACATGAACTCTTCTAGGTGTAGTTTCTGATTTCACAGCTGAGTTTAAAGAAAAAGGTTCATTCTGCGGGATTAGACTGAATTACAAACCAGTGGGTTATTTATTTATATATGTTGTGGTGTCTTAGTCTGTTTTAATTTATTTAAGAGCTGCTTTTATTTATTTCATTGAGCAATGTTTGTTTTTTTTTTCATGAACTTGCAAATCTTTTTGGTCAACCTTGTTTTTTATGTGCTATAAAAAGAAATGTGACAATAACACATAAAAAAATATAACCCCTGTAGTTGTTTTTAGTTTGCAGAAATATAAAATAGAAGCATATTTTTCTGCTACATGGGTTGGGAACTGTCTTGTCTTTGGACAGGGTGAGGGGTGGGGGCAGAATGAGACCCATTCATATCTCATTATTATGCAGAGTTCTTGCTGGAAATCAAATTAAACCCATAATCCAATAAAATAGCATTTTTTCCCTCCACCAACCCCTGAGGACCTCTTCTCAAACCTATGACAAGCTTTAATCAATAATCATAGAAAAGCTGAAGGCATGAATAACACAGCTGTGTGGGAAAGGGGTCGCTCCAACTCTCTGCAATGGTTGCTTTTAATTGCATTTGAGAAATTCTTTCTATTTTGCTACCAGGAGACGAGGTGACATTAGTAGGTAGTGGGCAGGACGCTGCCATGTGTTGATGAAAACTCACTGGAGTAGCAGTTCTTATTTAACATCAGTCTGACAGTGAAGTGCTGGACGGATGTAATAAGAAGATAGAAGCAGACGGTGAATGACAGTGTGACAGTGGCACATCACTGGTACAACATGAAGAATACCAGTTCACATAAACCAGTAGAATCTAGACCCAGTTGGTACCAGCAGGGTTCTAAAGAGCTAAATCGGTTTACATGTTT
This sequence comes from Melanotaenia parkinsoni, assembly GCA_036919975.1. NCBI lineage: Eukaryota > Metazoa > Chordata > Actinopteri > Atheriniformes > Melanotaeniidae > Melanotaenia > Melanotaenia parkinsoni. The sequence goes on along the minus strand of JBAFTA010000019.1, from coordinate 1,220,918 downwards.
CTGGCACCAGTTTAAACAGGACAGCTAATCTGTGTAAAGTTATTAGCATCTTTCAGTTCATTGTTTTTAGTTACGTTGGCAGCTTTGCAGTTTCAGGCTCTGGAGATAAAGCAATTGTTCTCTAATCAGAAAGTTTGCAGTTCGATACCCAACCCCCTCACGTCAAGGGCCTTTGGGTAAAATACAAACCGAAGTTGCCCCAATTATGTTAATCCATGTTATTAATAGTGTATACATGTAATCACACATGTGTGAGTAGAAAAAATATTTATTATATTATTGCTGTAAAAAAAAATTAAAATGTAAACATTAACATTAAACAAAGATAAAAATAATAAGTTGACGTATTGGGAGAGAGGTGTGGTTGAGAACTCCACAGTTCACCATGAGCGCATTGGGGTTGTTGCGTTTGTTGCTTGGCAACAAGTGAGCTGATGATGTCACATGCAGCGTTTTCAGGTGACACGGGTGAAATCACGGTGCATGACATGTACGAAATTCACATCCAGGATGCAAAACACCTCATCCTTTTCTGAACACCATCATCAGCTACGTTTACATGGACAAACATTTCTTCTATCTGACTGAAACCAATAAGATCTGAGATTCCAGCGGTCATGTTTACATGGACACCGGATAAAGGGATCCCATCCGTTGTTTGTTCACATGTTGGGAAAGTTTAATATGATTGGAATGGTTTTGATATGTGTAATGTGGAATGATTCAAAAGAAGGTTTTATCAAATTGGATCAAATATCTGTTTTAACAACATATTGTTTTGAGCCTTCTGACCATCAAGACGCTCAATAATCTCGAACTCTTTCATATCTGCTGTCGCCGTGTTCCAAGTCTTTCCTGAAACTCACCACGTCATCAACCCCCACCTGGTTCAGTCAGAGACATCAGAGTAAGTGACATGGTTATTTGTTTCCTGTTGATCAGACCATGAAAGAGGGATGGTTTCACGTCCCTCTAGATCAGATTGAAAAATGAATTCTGATGGAGGCCGATGGGATATGAAGTGTTTACATTATGCTTTTTTTATTCTGATTGGACGTTTGTTAAAAAGTGCTCCGTGTAAACACACAGCCAATGATTCACTCATTCAGAATAAAGAGTGTTCATCCAGGAGTCATCCACCAGTCTGAGATCTGAGGCACATTTCCCAGCTTAATCCACATCTAGATGTCTTCATACCTCCGATGCAGAGCCTCACCCACTGTTTGTAACATGTTGTAAAGACAACTCTAATTTCTGCATCACATTTAGCTTCCTCTACACACACACACACACACACACACACACATATCTACAGCTTCACCTTCACATTTCCAGTTGTGAGAGTGCTTGTGTGGAGAAAAAAGACGAGAGCAAAGCCTTTCCTGAACACCTCTGCTGTGTGAAAACAGCTTAAGAAGGGTGTGTGTGTGTGTGTGTGTGTACGTGCGTGCGTGCGTGCGTGCGTGCGTGCGTGCGTGCGTGCGTGCGTGCGTGCGTGCGTGCGTGTGTGTGTGTGTGTGAATAGTAAAGCTCTAAATAAATGCAGGCTTTTCACCCAGTGAGCTGGCTGGTCCGTAATCAGACTGACAACAAACAGAAATCCTGTTTTATGAAGAACTGCAGTGTGTCCTGCTTTAGAGCATCATCAACTGATGCTTCAGTCATTACACCATGTTGTTCATTACTGTCGTTATTAAATCAGAATATTTAGAAATGTGCAAAGCAAACATTATTACAAATAACATGAAGCTGAACGACTGGGTCATGAATTGAAAGTATCCCCACATCTTTGTAGCACGGCTTTGATGAGGCTCAGCTGTAAATGAAAAGCAGTTCGTCTGAGATTTGTGCGAAGAGTACCATCCCCGGTGAGAGGGCACGCAGGGTTGGACCAAAGCTATCTCCAACACTCATTTCTGAACATCATAAGCCAGTTAGCTTGAGGCAGTAGCTCCTCTATTCCATCTGCTAATGGGAAAATCAAAGGCCTGTGTTACTTCTGAGACCGAAGGGAGGAGGCAGCTAAGTGATCAGCGTGCTTTGGATTTCATGCTACGTCTGTCTTCCTCTATTTGCCTCATCAAGGCAGACCAGTAGAGGGTTGGAAGCTGTTACCTGCGGATTAATTGGCCCTTTAACTCCAAATCCGCTCTGCAGTCACCTTTTTAACTTTAAACCAACTGAGTGGCTATCCAACAGTGTTTTATCAAAGTTATCAAAGTATGGTGTGTGTAACGGCGTAGGTTGGATATTAACATAAAAATCAATGGAACAGGAATGCTTTCTGCATGTAAGTTAGAGGTTTACTTACATTTATTATGTTATTAAGAGCTAATAAACAATCTGTTTATCACATTGAGGGTTGTCATCAAGGTTGTTTTGTTTTGCATCAAAAATACAGCCTTATCTTAGCAGTTTCTGTTATTATCTTATCTTAATGGTAGCTATCGTTTTAAAAGAAAAGGACATCAGATTGATCGTTGTAAATGCATAGTGTGAGATATTAAAGGAATGTTATTTTTCTTATAATGAATAATCTCTCTATAATTTAAAAATATCTTAAAATGATTCTGATCTGCTTTTTCTCTGCATAAACAAACATTATGTCTTTTTTTGTAATGTGTACAATATTATATCAAGGTCAGATAAAAATTTATATTTACATGATAAATGTAAAAATCATAATTTGATTAAATTTAAATAAATGATATAGATTAACTAGCTAACCCGAGCACTAAAGCTCACCTGTCTCCACCTGCCTCAGCATCTCGTCCTCTCTCTTCCCGCAAGCTCATCAGACATGGACTCAACAACAAGTTCTTCACTTAGTTACTGTTATTATCACCTTTATCAATGACTCAAAAAAATGATCTTTTTGTGACCTAAAGTTTTACGTTAACTCACTCTAAAACAGTGTCAAAGTACAGGAGTCGCATTCAGCACAATCCGATCAGCTGTACATATTTCACTTTGATTCAGTTCAAATGAGTATGAGGAAATTATCAAGATGTTTACATTTGATGAACTAAATTTTAAGAAAACATGATGAACAACCTGAAATTTCTGGAGAAAAATAAGGACAGTTCCAACAATACTTTGCCTTGGTTACACATTTAAATATTTCATTTATTTTATATATTTATTTCCCTCTGACCCTGTGTCAGCTGCTGCCATCTCATTAATGCTCTTATATGTACGTCGGTATTGTCCAAAGGTCCATTTACGCTGTCTTACATATGTAGAGACCTCCGTCTCAAACATTGTCATATGATGCCGCCCTTCATACTTCCTTGCTTCTTTCACGTTGCCATGATTATTCAGTCATGTAAGACCTGGCCAGGGACCACAGATGAAAACTAGCCCTTTGGCTAAATCTGGAATATTTAGCAGTGTTCCTTTTTTTATATAAGCTCTGTCCCAGACAAATAAGCAAGTAAGCAAACAAAACAAAACAAAAAAAAAAACAATTTATTAAATCAAATATTTTATTAGATGTGGTTTATATATAAATACCATTTTATCCATCCATTTTCTATATCAGTTATTTCAGTTCAGGGTTGCAGGACAGCTGGAGCCTATCCCAATACTTACTAGGTTAGAGGCAGGGTACACCTGGACAGGTCATCAGGGGCCAACACAGAGAGACTAACAACCACCCACGTTGAGCTATGAGTGGCCAGTAACTGTATTTTCCGGACTATCAGTCACATCAGTCATAAAATGTGTCATTACGAGGAAAAAACATTTATTTAGAAATTTATTGCACAAAATCCAAGACCAATCTTTAATCTAAGCAAGTTATTCAACTACGCAAAAGCCCACGGAACAACAGGCTGAATATGTTAACGTAACACCAGGGTTTCCTCCGGGATTTTTTTAAACTCTGTCTCTTTATTACAGGTAATGAGCAGCTGATTGAGATGCTGAGAAAGTACAGAAATGTATATATCACATTTGGCATTTAACGACACGACACCGCCGTGTGCACAACCTCGTCCTGCCACCGTTTCACGTTAAAAATGACATAACCGGGTCAGTTGTTCACTGCATATAAAGACACCCTCCCACGGTAATTCCCACGCCGTCGTGGTCGAAACTTCTCCTGGAGTATGAATTGATTGGACCAAAACAAACATTTTTCTTTTTCTTGCTGCCTCAAGAACAAGAAGAAAGTTCTTGTGGAGTATGTAAGAAGGTTTACTCCACTGTCCCGTCTTCGCCGTCGTTCCCGAGCGAGCCGCAGTAGAACCAGACAGGAAGTTGAGCAGAGCAGTATCACACTTCCTGAGTACAGATTCACACTCTTATTACGATCTGCAAATGTGTGCAAATATAGACTTTATGTTCAAATGGATGCATTCATACAATGTAGTTTATATTTTTAACATCTGAAAAAAATAAAAATCTGAAGGCATGAAGATCATTTATGTAGCGGAAACCCTGAACACATTCAGTTTCATAACAGCACAAAGAATATACCTGGGATGCTGAACAGGCTAAGTTAACATAACAAGCCAGCAACTCCAGCAAGCAAGCTATCGGTACACAAGTTCTCCAAGCTCCCGATCTCATTCCACATCACTGAAGCCATTGAATTCTTCATCTTCAGGGTGATTTCTGAACAACTCCACCAACTGTTGTTTGATTACCGTTTCCAGCTGTGTATTTTACTACCTGCAGTTTGTAATCTGCAGAACAGGAATTTCTTCTTGGGGACATTTGGTTTGTGTTCAGTCTTTCTCAGTTGTCTCAGTTTTTGTTCATTTTTAAGTGGTACAGGAGCAGCAAATACTGTGGTTATCACAAGCTTAGAGCGCCCTTTCGCAGCTGTAGATGGTAATATTTACTTCCTGGTTCATGTCAGTTGGTATGAATTAACATTTAAAAACACGTAAAAAAAAAAAAAAAGCAGAAAATGTGGTAACCCAACATGCATGTCTTTGAACTGTGGGAGGAAGCCAGAGTACCTGAGAGAACCCACGCATACACGGGGAGAACACGTCAACTCCACACAGAAAGGCCACTAACCCCCCAATCCAGGGTATCTTTAACTAACCTCGACAACAGAAATCTCTCTAAGCAGCACTACAACGCAGCCAACCTCCGTTCTCCATCTCTGTGCAGGTTCCTGTTAACCAGGTGGAGCCGACAGCAGATGACCAAACACAATCGTGTTCCAGAGACGTGAACGTAAAACAGCTGCTGCAGCCGAAGCGGGACAGAAACAGCTGTCAAAAGTCAAATGTCCGAGTTTTTCTTGCCTTTTTTTGACTCTGGAAGTTTAGGTTTTTTAGCGATTTAATGAATTTTAAGTGTTTGTTACTACACACACACATACACACACCGTATGAGAGACAACAGCGGGAAATCTTTTACACTTCTTTTATACTTTCAGAGTCACACAGAGATTCCCTCATTGTCTACACACCCATGTCTTTTGGAAATGGACCTTTGTTGATTTTTAGAAGTTGCCATGGTGAAACAACCACTAAGAGTATGTGTCATAGTTTCAGTGCTGCCTTTACATCTGAACAACAGATAGGGCTGGAAATGTCACACAGAGGTGATGTCCTTTGATTCAAGATGTTTCATATCTTCAATCAGTCTGTGGTGGACAGTTCAATCTGCCTCGCAGCATTTGCTGCGGCAGCAGAAACAGAACCAAAGGCCTAAAGAAAATTTACTAACTAATTTAGAAGTTCTGGTTCTGTTCTGTGGACTAATCTGGAGCCTTTAAATGTGACAGTTCAACAACAGCTAGTAAATATAATAGACAACAAAGCAGACCCTCAATCAAACCCTTAGTCAAACCCTCAAATCTTCAGTCACACCTTCAGTTAGACCCGTAAACCCTGAGTCGGTCAGACTCTAAGTCAGACCCTCAGACATTCAGTCATACCCATAAACCTCCAGTCAGACCCTCAGACCTTCGGTCAGAGCTTAAAGCCAAGTCAGACCATCAGCCACACCATCCTCTCCACCACACACTAGTCAGACAGCGGAGTTTCTTCTCTACCAGACTGAGATGCTCTGCTGTCGTATGGACAGATACAGGAAATCTTTCCTGCTACATCCATCCCTCTGTTCAGTAAGGCAGCTCTGGCAGACGCCCTAAAATAATCCTGCTTCGTGCATTCTCTCCTGGAACCCGTCCTTATTATTATCTCCTAAAACACACAATCAGAGTCAGTTTATCAGAACTTTCCATCACTTATATCTCCAGCAGATCATCATGAAGGAGCTGCTCTCTGAGTCCTGAGCGTTTCATGTTTTACATAACGGTTTGTGAGATCTGACAGATCGGTTGCGAGCTCCCTGAGCTTCAAGCCCGAAGCTCACAGAAGCAAGCAGATCCATTAGAGGCGACAGCCTGGATTAGAGCTATGACGCCTCAGTACCTGTTAGGAGGAAGTCAGCAGTAACTGATCTGATAAATGTGCCAGCAGACGGAGGATGAGACATTAAAGCAGAGGCACAAAGACAGGCAGGCGTTTCTAACCCCAGTAACATTCAGAATAATGTTACTCAGGATTAAGACGACTAATGTGATCAACCTGCAGATTCATTTATGCAATTTAGCATGTTTGTATATTTCAGTTCTTACTGGTTTCAGGTTGTTTAAACTGAAGTCCTGTCCACTCGTACCCGGGTATTTTGACAAACACATTTTTTTCTGTGTCTGTTTTGGCTTCTTGTGTTTTGTTTTATGTTTATGCCTAAAATATAAAGTGCAGCTGATTGGTGGTCTTAAATAAACTTCAATTTCCTTTCATTTTAAAGACTTTGAATTATTTAACTGCTCAGCATCATTTGGAATTAGGACTTAATTAATTGCATGCAGGGCTGGAATCTCACCAGAGCTTTTGTTGGGTGTGCGCTGTGACTTTGCACATCATATGCACGCGCATATAAGTGCACGTAGCACGGTCAAAATATGGTTGCTACAAAAGAAACCCTCTGCTGCAACTGTATGCAGCTTGGTTGATCAGAAACAGGGCAGAAAGTTCTTTTAACAACCACAAAAGAAAGCACACAACGTGTGTTTTGCATTGACGCTCCCAGCACGCCGCAAACAAACAACGCCGCCGTCCACGGTGCTGAAGAAAACACAACCGATCACATTTGGAGGATTTAATTAATTAAGTTAAATAAATAAATAAAACACAAAGCTGACAAATGAATGCTATTCTTCTCAAGACACATCAGGAACCTTTCTGAAAAATTAAATGTAACCTGAAAGTGAACTATTTTTAGGGCTCCCCCTAAAAGTATCAGCTGAATGTCTTTATGGGAGCTCCTTCCAGGGTAGCCGAGCTCCCCTTAGCACCCCCATAATTCGAACCCTGATCGCGTGTGCAAAACACAAGCAGCCAAAACAGTAAATAAGCAACATGTTTGATGCGTTTCTGACTGCAGCAAACCTCTTCGTCTGCAAAGCACTACATTACAACAACATACGTCCTCTGTTAACATGGACATGATGTCAGGTGTGTGTGTTGACCTGATGCTGGGTGGGACAGATGCACCTAAAGAAACTGAGCTTTCAGAGGCCGTGCACGCTCGTAGCCATGCAATTAGCGTATGACAGATGATGCCTGTTTTTGTGAAAGAATGAAAAATTGTTGCAAGGGAACAAAAAACAGAGTGTCCCCTCTGGGGGTCACATGTATGTAGACAATTACAACAACAATGGTCTAAACAAGGTAAAAGAAATAAGACTTCATGAACATCTATAACATGAACATCAAGTAACCCCTCCCTCACATTCACAGGTCAGCAGATGGTTTCGGGAGGCGGGACACTGTCCACTGGGCATTTTCATACAGTAAAAACTGAGTTTAACACACATCTCATGAGTGCAGCCTAAACACATCATCAGTGATGTAACCTGGAGTCATCTTTCTTATACATGTTTTCTCTGTGGAAGGCAGGCAGAACTCTACTTCCTTACTGTTCCTACGTTAAGTGCATTTTATCATTTTGAATTATTACGTTTAATTAATAAATACACATTTTGTGCCAGTTCAGCTACTATGGGGAAAACCTCAGGAGTTACTGTATTTTTTTGCTCTAGTCTCTTTGCAGGAAAGGTGAATTAACGTGAATATCAGGTGAAATATGAAAAGCAACATCTCCTTGTCAGCTGCTTTCCATCACTTCTTTTATCCCAGCAGCTCTCTTACTTCAATCTGGTTTTATAAAGAAGACTGACAGTATGCATGCATGTTTATATTTAACCAAAACCCTTCATGGGATTAATTTTGTCTTCTAGAATTATAATAGGAGAAGAAATATTGAAACAATAAAGAGTGCATCTGATAACTGTGTTTAGGGTTAGCTTGATAAGAGGAGAAACTTTCTTTTTTAAGACATAATGCAGAAGATCACAGAGAGAGATAACCAGACCAAAAGACAGAGGAAGGTGGTAAGAAGAAAAGATAAGCGAGAACTGAGAAGTGCCCTTCCTTATCTGAAGGATGACTTTTCTCTATCGTTCGGGTGACTTTCGGGTGAGGGGGTGACTCGCCACTACCACTTCGGTTTCTGTTGCTTTGCATTTAAACCTCCTTCCGCAGACTTTCCTCCGTTTTCATTCTCGCTCACTCTTTCCAAACACTCGCCTGCAGGCGGCTTCTGCCACTGAATTAGATGTCGTAATGGCGCTGTACCATTGGTTCAGGGAGGAGGCAATGGGGGTGCTGCATTTGGGGACCCTTGAAAAAATCCGGTAGGAAAATAGGAGCGTTGGTTTGTGATACAGCTCATGATGTAAAATGTTTTAGAATCGTTTTGTGCACTGTTGTCATTGAAGTGCTGTTTGTACCTGATTTTTGCCCTTTTTCTTTACAAGCCCTGTTATAAGCCAGTTTGTTTCCTGCTCTGAATGTTGTGCAGATGAGAAAATACTTGGTCACTGTGACCTGTGTGTTATTTCTACAAAGTTCTGTTAGTAATAAATTCTGTTTTCTTTATGCTGCTATATCTTTTCATGCATTCATTTTCCATCATTTTGGCCTCACAATCTGACAGCTCAGGCTGTCCTGAAAAAATAATGTCTGGATGTTGACTGGAATTTAAAAGGGTTGAGCTTCTACATGTATTTTTACTCTGATGGATAGATTCAACCATAATATTGATAAAACAAAAAAGACACACCATCCAGATGGATGTATTGCAAATAGCACCGCTGTGAGTGATTTAACTTGGCAGCACAACTCTCCAATTACACCAGTTTGAACTGGGCAAAAAGAAAGGCCATAACAACCATGTTACCCTGGTTTTTCAAGCTACAGAGGTGGTGATGATAACATTTTTGGCATAAGAGAAGCAAACCACCAGATGCTCTCCGTCAGAGGAGGGAAGTATTGTTTTGCTAACACTATTTACATTTGGGCTGGGTTAGAGCGCTTCTGACCACAACTAAACATACACACATAAAGATTATCAGGCTGTTTTTGTCCCGATTTTGCCCCTTCCTGACCAATGATGGCAAACATCCGATAATCTTAAGTCTTAAAAGATTTTCCTATAAAATGATCCTCTGGTCTGAGGTGCGTTGAGAACAAATTCGTCCCAATAATCGGCTCCGAAACGGTCGTGGCCAAAAATCATAAGTATTAAAGCTGTCGGGTGCACACCTCCTATGTCCAAAACTGTTCATTTTCAAAAAATAAACAAAACTGTATGGTTTTTGTAATAATGGACATAATGTCATCAAACCTGGTTTTGTGTTATACATCATTTATATTTGGTTAAATATTTGTAAAACTACAGACAGACATAAAGGATGACCAATAGTACTGATTTATGAAGGAAAAAGGAAATCACCAATTTTGGACATAGGAGGTTTTTGCCTGACAGCAACGATGTTCAATATTTATGACTAAAAGACTTTGTGTGTGTGGGAAGCCGATGACTCCTGAGTCGTGACTCTGTGGATGGTGACGTGAAACCGAATGTAGCCAATCAGAGAGCGAGATGATTGTGGAGCAAGGAAGTAAATAAAATCCGTGGTCACGGCATCTCCAGTCTGTTGTTTTTTTCAGCTCTGGATTTTTCTGTTAACAACAGTCCCTTACATTCAATTACATTACATTACATTCAAGAAGTCAGACACATTCCTAGTGTGTAATGGACTCGCATACAAGAGATGATCCTTGTCTCAGATTGTAACTTTTATGAACAGAAGGGCAGGAGGATTTCTTTTTAGGATTACATCTTTGGTTTTATGATGTTCAAATAGAAACCCCAAACAAGCTCTGGGTGGTTTCCAGCTATGTTTGAGGCAGCAGGGATAAGACCTGGCATGTCCAAATCTGAGATCATGGTCTTAAATTGTAAAAAAGCAGACTGCCTACTCCAGGTTGGGAGTAAGTTGCTGTATTAAGTGGAGGAGTTCAAGGGCACATTTTCGCTGGTGTTTGGCCCTCGGATAGCACTATTAATTTGTAGAAGTGTAAACACACATTCGGACTCTGGTGTAGACCAAAAAAGCAAACTCTGGTCTGCTTGAAAACCGGCGTTCTTGGTTCACTTACAAATGGACCCTGGTTCCATTCTCTTACAGTGTGAAAGCAAACTGACCATCCAGTGTACCAAAGAGATAAAGTGATAAAGAATGTTTCGCAGCACAACATTTTGGATAGCTTGCTGCCACTTCTGCTGCTCATAGTGGGTAGATCGTAGATGGTGAAAACTGTTTCAGGTTTGAACACCAAAGTAAAACCGGAAGTCATACTGAATAACTAAATAAAGCATTTCCCATCCAAAAATTCCCTGGACTATCCTGGTTTGAATGTGCCCTAAATATCTCTGGGTCTTGTTCATGAATGGGAGTAGGACAGAGCAGCAAAGTGATGCGGATCCTGTCCTGTCATGATAAATTGAGTTGAGTCTGAGTGTTTTTATCACCAGTGAGGGTGCTCTGCATCAACCAACAGGTCTGGTTCTGTAGTAGATGGGACAGTACATGTTTCTGCATTTCTAAAAACCACTACTAGGAAGGGTGCCAGAATATCTGAGCCATCCTATGTTTTTGGGAGCCTTCCATTGGGGTACCAACCTTACCTATCCAGTCCTAAAGGGTGGAGCTCAACACACTACAATCCATTCACTGGTTGAAAGAATAGTCCCTACCCGTACGACTTGGCAATAAGAACAAAGCAGGACCGGCTCCATGTTTAGATATATGTTGTATTTTTGTTGTTTAATTTGTTTTCTGGCTTTCGTTCTTCTTTGTTATAATTTAAGGAAGGTGTTGCATCGACATCTAGCCATTACATAGCTGACACATCTACTGCTGTATGGCTGATACCCTGCCTACCAGGTAAGGATTGCTGTGGAGATGCAACAGAGATCAAGGTTTACTGAGCCAGACCCCTTGGTGACCTCAGAGCTATAGTTTCCATTTCAACAATGCTACAACAGACCAACATTGAAGAAAATACTGATAAAATACAACATCTCCTTAATGCTTTCAACCCCTGCAAATCCTGCAATTTAAAACCCATTTTATGGATAAAAGACTTGCTGTGGACCAACAACTAGACTACTTTTACTTGACCCTTGCTGATGTAACAGGATAGTTGTTGTTGCAGTACCATCTACTACTGGAGTACTATATGGCTTCAAAGATATATTGCCTTTGCTACTAGTCTGAAATAAGTACTAACATTATCTATGTTTATGATTATATCCTGGAATTGTATACCTCATTCACATTTCAAGAATCTTAACTTTCCAATGGTGTATAACGTGTAGGTACTTGAAAGGGAGACTGAGTAAAGTACATATTCATTTGTCATATCCCACCCACAAGACATCTGGTACCAAGGGGTTAATACATCTCGTCAACTAAAGAGCACACACGTGAATCCTCTATCAGACAGGCACTACTGTCCATTAATCTGGGAATAACTGAACCGGTTGGTTTGATCTTTGAATTACCCCCATGGTACTTACAAACAAGATCTTGAGACAGGAGTCTGACTCCGTTTGACCTATCAGCATATACATATTACTCTCAAAGACCAGTCTCTCAGCAGCATTGGGTTAATTTAACAAATGACCAGCTATTTAAAAAAGCAGCAGCACTGCCCAAGCTTTACTTTTCTACAGTTTTATCTATGTTAATTAGTAGCATTAACAAGTTAATTTATATATATATGTATATATATATATATATATATATATATATATATTCGGGCATTTTAGGT
>JBAFTA010000019.1:1138684-1154004 GCA_036919975.1 Melanotaenia parkinsoni | reverse complement strand
TTCAAATTGAATGATTCAAATTCAAATATAAAGAATTCAGATTCGCTTCCTAGTGGCACAAACCTTATCCCATAGAACACCATCTTGTGCTGGGAGGCAGTTTCATATGGCAAAGCGAGACATTAGTACATAACATGCTGCACTAATATAGTGCAAAATTACAGTATGCCTGTAAATGAGAGGGTGGAGGCAGGCGGGGGCGTTGGCGGCTCTGGCTGTGGATTCACGGTCGTACGACCAGGAGGAGGCAGGATGTTCTTCTAGAAGTGATGCAGAAATCCATCAACAAAGCTGTCAGAAAATGAGCAAAGGATGCATGTTTGTGCTTTTACAGCAACGTCTGTCTACGAAGTCGGTGCTGCTGGCAGTAGTTCATGATGAAGAAGCGAAGGCGGACTTCCTGAAGAAGATAAAAACGTGAACGAAGGCTCTCGTGAAACAAAGCACCGAAATGAAAGAAGACAGAAACGTCAAAGCTGGGGGTGAAAAATGGGTGAAGTCTACTGAGCGTTGAGGTTTCTCTTCCTCTCAGGGGTTTTTCTGTCTGCGAGCTGGCTGACCCTGACGTTAAAGGGGTTTCCATGGCAACCCTGTGTCCCAGACAAGGAGGGATGTCTGTACAGAAGCGTGGAGGAAGACTTCTACATGTCGGCGTCTCCGTCGTAGGCCAGAGTCAGCGGCTTCAGTCTGTTGTTCATCTGCCGTCGCTGAGGCTTCTTTGGCTTTTTGCTACAAAAACAAACAAACAAACAAACAAACAGAGTCGGATCAGATCATCACAACTTTCTAAAATTTAACCTCGAAGTGAAGACACACTTTATGGACTGGCTCCTAACTAAACATTTATTTGTTGTTTCTAGTCTTGATTTAATTGGTTTTATTGTGTTATTTTTGATTTATTTTATTTTGTGAAGCACAGGCAGCACTGATAGCTGGAAATGTGCGAATTAAATAAATCTGACCTTGATGTCTGTTCAGGCAAAATTGTAGCAAAACTTTTTGCATTTTGATTTGTTTTAATTTAATAATCTATTGTATCTATTTTTAATATACTCTTATTTATTTTTAGATTATTTATTTGTTTTATTTATTTATTGTTATTAATTTATTTAATATTGAATTGCAATTTTATTATATTCCAGTCTGTTTGGTTTGTCTTTTGTCATCTTTTTGTTTTTTACAGTATTTATTTATTTATTATTTTTTGGTGTGTTTGACGTCATTTTTCATAAACAAGACATTAATGTTGTTTCCCTCATTTTAATGTGATAAATATCAAAGGAATCTTTATTTAATTCAATGATTATACTGATATATTTCCCAGACTGATTAATACTTTTTAACTTGTTGTCTGTTAAGCCAAATTAAAGATGAGAAAAACATCTAGTAATCATCATTTTCAGATTTTTGTTGGTCATTTCAACCTCACTGCGACGGTTTTTACTCTTTGGGTTCAGTTGCTTTCAGGCAACATGAAAAGAAGAGAAAAACAAAGACTGATATTTACTGCGGCATTTATCTAAAATAACTAATAATTGTTTCTTAATTAGTCAATGATCAGTAAATTATGAACAAATTATGGATGATGTGAGGAATAGTAATTCAATAATAAGTTCTTTCCTACTACCTCTTCACAGAGGACTTTATGACAAGTTAGAGGTGAACCTACTGTTCTGTACGACAATGTCCTGCTTTAATAAAGTTAATTACTGGTTCTTAATAACAGAGGGGATCTAATTATTATGGACCATTCTGTGTCTGTTTAAGTGAATCTGAGCATCATACTGAGTAATGAATGAGTTGTGAATTTCTTGCTGAAACATTTTTTCCTCACTTGAACATTAACTTAATGTTTACTGAAGAAATAAGCTCCATCGGTCCCACATTTCTTTGTCATTATCCAGATTTCTATTAATTGCGTTTTGCCACAAGCTCAGTAACAATTTAATTAAACAATTAAAATTTAACTCCTAATTTCAGCTGATTTTCAGCTTTTGGAAATGGCAGCTTCACAGGGCAAAATAAATAAATGAAATCATCCACCTGAGCAGACTGATGGAGAGAAGAAAGATGTGAATGGATGGCCACTAGATGGAAGCAGAATGACAGGAACTGAAGATTCCTCCACTAACGCCTGTTTCCAGGTCCTGCATTATTTTATCTTCACCACATCAGCCCATCATTGTTATAAAATAATGGAATATGTTCAGCCAGAGGCTTCTTCAGCCCACAATCCTACTCCATGGCTGCTTCTAACCACAAATGGTTTATTCTGTAATACTGCAACAGTATAATTTCCCTTTGGGATTTCATTTAATTTAACCAGCTGTAATTTAATAAATAAGCAACATAAAGAAAAAAACTAGAATAAAATTAAATACGGTTAAATATTAGATAAATTATAACAAAAAATAAGTAAGTAAAAATAGAGAATTAATACTAAATAAAATTAATTACATTACCGTTCAAAAGTTTGGGGTCACTTCCCTATTGAATCCCATGGCAAAGTGACCCCAAACTTTAGAACGGTAGTGTAAATGAATGAATATAAATACAAATAATAAATAAAAAATGAATAAAAGATAAAAATTAAATGAATGATGACAATAATGCATATAAAATAAAATAAAATAAATAAAAGAGGGATTAATGAGATCAACTATTTTCTGATGGACACTGGAAGCTTGATAAAATTATTTTTATTCCCTGCTGCATTAAATATGTCTACAGAGTTGACAAAGGAATGGAAACTGTGGTCTGCAGTGGGAAAACCTGCAGCCAGCTGGAGTGTCATGGTGGATGCTGCACGTCTCACCTCTGGGATCTGATGCACTGACATTAGAGGACAGGCACTCTGTGTTTAGGCACATGCTGCATGGATGCTGGCTGACAGGAAGTGAGTGAGGCCCTGGCTAAGTGATGAGAGTTTCAAAGTGAGGAGGAGGCGGTGAGGGCTCCTGCTGAGATGCTGACAGAGGCTGCTGGACCTGCGCCTCCTCCAGGAGCTGGTTCTGCCGATTTAACTCGTCTTGCTCTAGTTTCTGGCAGGCGGGGCAGATGTAAGGCACTGCGTAACTGTTTGGCTCCGTCCAGTAAACCCCGTCTGAGGGTGAGTTGGAGCCCGACTTGCAGCAAAGGCAGCAACCACAATAACTGAACTCAGTGTGAAAATGAAGGTGGAGAAAGAAAAAGAAAAAATGAAGAGACAAATGATGGGGAAAAGAAAGCAATGAAGAAGATGAGCAGTGATGTGAAGGAGTTTAAATGTCACCAAGTCACACTGATGACTGGTGATCACCTCATCCAGATTATTTATTCATTTTTTTCACAGGATGAATAAAATAACTGATTTAGTTGTTTATTTTTGTGGGTTTTAATGGTTTTCTCCATCACATGACTGGACGCGATGAATGAAAACATGTGAGTAAAATAAATACGAGAATAAAGAAGTCTAATTCTTGGTACATTACCATGCTAGATATGTCATCGAGATGAGGAAGACGAGTAGAACAAACACTCCTGCAGCGACTCCGTACACCCAGGTCTTCAGCTTCCCGTCTGCAGTCACACACACAAACACAATATGGGTCAACAGTCAGAAATGACCACCGTTCCAGCTCGGATCAGACTGAAGACAAAAAGTGCTTGTTTATTTATAACATCAGCTTCTTTAAACAAGGTTGGATTGGCTGAAGATCAGATCTAGAAGTTGTTGTCCATGGCAGTGTGATAGAATAAATACTCAATACCATGTGACACCTCGAACCAAGTTGTGGACTGAAGAAAGTGTCAATAAACTATCCATCCATCCTTTTTCTGCCACTTATCTGGGGTCAGGTCGTGGGGGCAGCTGCCTAAGCAGGGAAGACTTCCCTCTCCCTGACCATATTCACCAGCTCGTCCAGAGGGGTCCCGAGGCGTTCCCAGGTGAGAGATACAGTCATTCCGATTTCAGCTGCTTGTATTCGCAATCTTGTTCTTTCAGTCGCTACCCACAGTTCGTGGCCATAGGTGAGGGTAGGAACGTAGATCGACCGGTAAATTGAGAGCTTTGCCTTTTGGCTCAGCTCCTCCTTCACCACGACAGACCGATGCAGAGTCCGCATCACTGCAGACGCCGCACCGATCCACCTGTTGATCTCCCTCCATCCTTCCCTCACTCGTGAGCAAGACCTCAAGATATGTGAACTCCTCCACTTGGGGCAGGACCCCATTCCTAACCCAGAGAGAGCACTCCACCCTTTTCCGGCTGAGGACCATGGTCTCGGATTTGGAGGTGTTAATTCTCATCCCAGTCGCTTCACACTTAGCTGCGAATCGCTCCAGCGAGAACTGAAGATCAATGAAGCCTGATGAAACCAACAGAACCACATCATCCGCAAAGAACAGAGATCCAATCCTGAGGCCACCGAACCGGATCCCTTCAATACCTCAGCTGCACCTAGAAATTCTGTCCATAAAAGTTATGAACAGAATCGGTGACAAAGGGCAGCCTTGGTGGAGTCATCGAAGTGAGTACAACTGTATCTAGTTGGAACAGTTCAACCTCGCACACCAGCTCAGGCTGCTTCCCCGCCAATGAGGTGACGTTCCATGTCCCTAGAGCTAGCTTCTGCAGCACCCAGACCACCAGGGTCCCTGCCTTCGGTGGCCGCCCAGCTCACACTGCACCCGACCTGTATGGCCCTCCTGCAGGTGGTGAGCCCACGGCAGTGGGGGCCCATGCCACCCTTTAGGGCTAAGCCCGACCGGCCCCATGGGGAAAGGCCCAGCCACCAAGTGTTCGCCTTCATGCCCCACCTCTAGGCCTGGCTCTAGAGGGGGGCCCCGGTGACCCACAGCCAGGCAAAGGAAACCTGGATCCGCATATTAGGCTCATCATAGGGGTCTGTTGAGCAGCGCTTTGTCTGGTCCCTCCCCTAGAGACCTTTTTGCCATGGGTGACCCTACCAGGGGCATAGAGCCCCTGACAACCTAGCTCCTAGGATCATCAGGATGCATAAAATCCTCCACCACGCTAAGGTGGCTGCTCAGGAAGGAGTGAATTAAACTGCTGAGCGCTAACTCCTCTAACCTATCGCTGAACATCGAATGCTTTATGAATGACGTTGATGTCACTGGGAAAATTTGATTTGGTCAGTTGAAGAGTGTGTGGATATTTTGGCCCGGGTAGAGCCTCCTCTGCATAACCGGTTGGAACATGCCAAGCTGAAAAAGGAAGACATCTATGTAGTTGAGATAGTTGGTGGAGCTTTCAGAATCCTCGCTGTCAAAGAGAGAATCAGCAAATTCTTTGGGAAGGAGCTAAGCACCACACTGAATGCTGATGAAGCTGTGGCTAGCAGATGTGCTGTGCAGTGTGCGGTACTGTCTCCTGCCTTCAAAAGTCCATGAATTCTCCATCACAGATGGCATTTCATATCCATTCTCCTGAAGTGGCATTCTGTTGCAGAGGAAGGTTTAAGTGATTGTGAGGTATTCCCTGAGAACCACACAGCACCGTTCTTGAAAGAACTTTTGCTAGCAACCAATTATTATTTCAGATTGAAGAAAAGCCTCACATTAATAATAATAGTTTTTGGGAACTCAAACATCTGACGCTGTTTCCAGGGTAGCTACTGAACAAGCTTGGAGTAGATGAGTATATGAAAACAGAGCGGGCGGTGGCTTTAACATCACAGGTAGGCTATATTTCTCTTTGTTTACTTTGTATTTTGTCTGCTTTTTACAAGTCTTATTTGTAATGAGCCTTGTAAAAAGCAGACTTTAAAGTTAAACATATAAACTTCATCAGGAAGCATCCGAGAAAACATCTCGATGTGCAGCTACAGAGGAGCACCACTAGCTGCGGGACCTTCGACGATAGAAAATAAAGCTGCAAGTAGCCGACTACTGTCATTTATGATTGTTATACTTTAAATTATACCATAATCTTGTTACCTAAAGCAATGTTACCTAACAGCCCCTTTTACCATTTATATAAACTACAGAAGAAGATATTTACACGAGGTAGAAAACGTCTCCTTTATTTATATATGAAAATGAGTCAGGGATGGCAGACGTGCAGTGAGGAAACCTTGTCAACGCTGTCCCTCTGATGCATCCCACAGCCAGCAGATGGCGCTCTTTGGCTGTATCTAATGTTTGAACACACTGATTTCTGCGTCAAAGTTGACTCGACGTTTCATGAGGCCTCAATTTCACCATCCTTAAAGAAATACTTTATACTTTATTAATCCCTTTGCAGGGAAATTCATGTCCAGCACATGGTATTCCCAGGCGGTCTCCCATCCAAGTACTGACCAGGGCCGACCCTGCTAGGCTTCCGAGATCAGACGAGATCGGGCACATTCAGGGTGGTATGGCCGTAAGCTGCCAACTAGCTGAACATGTTCTTCTGCTTATTGAAGTTTGTTAAAATAACTGACTGATGCATTACCACCACCAAGTGGTGGGAAGCTGTATTACTACTTATGTCTCTTATGTCTTCAACTGATGAGTAAAGTGGCCCAGCGACCCTCAATATACACAGATGCAAAACTGAAAGTTTTTGTGCCCTCTTGAGACCCAAGAATGGGCCATATAGTTAAGAAACACTGATTTTACACCATCATGGAAAAAGACAAGTTAATTTACTTCAGACCAAGTAGAGGAACACACATTTTACTATAAAGAAAAACTCAGATTATCTTTACCAGTAGAAGGGAACCAACTTTGGTTTGTTACCTGGGCCGAAGGGCTGCAGGAACCAGGTTCTTCCTGCCCTGCCTGGTGAGCTGGCTGCAGGCTGTGAGGGGTTGAAGGCTCGGATGGTTTTCACATCAGCCTTGTTGTCAACTCCGGTGGGGATCTCTAGTACAGGAATGAGGGTACACTGATCCAACAGACCGTCCGAGGTCATTACTTCAGTGTAACCTTCCTCACAGCCGCACACACCCGCCTGACAGAGGACAGGAAGCAGACAGGTTATGAAAAGGATTAAAAACATCCACCTCTACCTTCATCTGCAGACACTTTTCTGATACAGCTGATCAGATTCAGCTCAAGTCACCAGTCTCAGGTGGATGATGTTTTTTTTGTTTGTTTTTTTTCAGACCGGAACGATTTTTTTAATTATTATTATTATTTTTATTTTATTTTTTACATCAGGAATCTGTTGTCTTGGTGAACACTGTAGGCCTCATCTCTCCATCCTGAACTCACCTCTGTGCACACAGACCATTGTTTTGTACATGGTGGGTTACAGGATCGGTCAGCGATTGGTTTGGCTGTTGCCAAGCAACCACCTGTAAAGAAAAAAAGCCAAGAGATCAAACTGATGTGGTTACTGATATTTAAATCACTGAAAGGTGTAACACCTGTGGCACATCTTTGGCTTCAGTCCTATGAGACTATGTGGCTTACATCCTCATCTGATCCTCTCCCAGGGTCTTTGGTTTTATCTGCAGTGTTCAGACCCACAGCTGATCCTGGATCAGTGGATTTTCTTTTTCCTGAACTTCAACACAGTTTGTATCTGTTCATATTTTTGAACATGTTTTTCATTGTTTACACAATGGGATTATATGCTAAGCAGCAAGAGGGGGATAGGAGTCAGAACTACCACCTACAGCACCAAATAACAAAGATTATCAGGAGGAGGGTCCCTACTGATAAACTGCTGAGTGAAAACCTCGCACAGCTGAAGCCCAGTGACGAAGAGGAGGAACCATGGAAGGATAAGTCCACTGCGTGGCATAAACCACATAAGAAAAAAAAATGACTTATGTAAAGCAGGCTTATCGGTTTCAGGTGATGCAAAGAGGAATCCAAGAAGCAGGCAGGTCCAGCATAATAGAAAAACCATTACTTTGCGCGTGGGTTAGCAAACAGGAACATCTTACAAACTATGGAGCCATCTAACTGGAAAAGTGTCTACAAAAGATTCCAAGAACAACATGAGGTTTCCAGGTCCATTGTGAGGCTGCTGTCAGAGGTTTAAAGGCAGTTTAAAGTGAGATGTATCTGCTGAATGCAACATGGGGCATTAAGGAAACACGATGCTCACCGGTGACATTCTGTCCGTCTGAACGCTCACACCACACTTGGCGAGATGAACTTCTCCACGGTCCAGTCCTCCACTTGTATTCAAAACAATGGCCACCTTGATGGACATGGTCAGACAGTTTTATTTGTCTTTAATTCTCTTCTAAATCATAATCATTGTATGCTTGTATGCAGATGGGAATAAGTAACCTGTATCATTGTCATAAAGTACAAAAAAACTTCTGATTACTAAAGTCTGAAAGTCTGGCATAAATTATGCAAAAACATCTGAAAACACTGATTATGTTGTCTTTTAACCCATAAGAGCCTGACGTGACATATATATTACATACAGTTTCTGAGACATTTTGCTTCAATTTATGGTAAAAACTTATAAACGTATAAACGTTCAAAATCCTGTTGAACACAATCTGATACTCGTCTTCTGTCCCCTAATAGATACCCAGAAGCAGAAAACCACATTATAATATTTTTAATATATCGCGTGGTAATAAATGCTAGATATACCTGCCAAAACAAAAGTTCATTTTTTTGTTACATTTTGTTAAAGGGCCAAATAAAGATTTTTTCATGGGTCTGGCCTTACGGGGTTAAAGACCGTGTCTACAGCCTGATGAAATTTCTACACTGCAGTGACCACAACTCTTCTGAACTGACCTGCACATGGCCGAGCCTCCAGCTCCTGTTCTGGACACTGCAACAGGTTCTCTGGATCCTGGGCAACAACAGCTCTGGATCGGACCTGGACCGAGCCGAAACCAACGTCATCACCGTTCACACAGCTTAGCTGGCACGGACTCCAGACAGTCCAGTCTGTCAAGTAGCACTCTCCTACAAGACACACACACAGATATAATAATTATAAAAGTCTAGAAGTTACATGCACAGTGGTGCATTTACAGAAGCGCAGAGACATTCCCAAATAAAAAAAAAATAGGACCATATCACAGTATAACTAGATATGTTTTGTGTTGAAAACATGGGAAATAAACCGTATTCGTCTTTGAATGAGGAAACTGTTCCTGCAGCAGATCAGAGAAACGTCTCTTTTGCCAGATGGGATTACTGTAAGTTGTACTTCATACTAGACTGAAACAAGGAGGGAGTGGGCAACGGTGGAACTTGGAGGACACTGCTGCACCTTTCACTCGCCATAGATGACCAGACAGGACTTCGTCTTCGTCTCGTGTCGGCATAATTCTCCCAGTCCCAATGGTGCATATAGTCAATATCATTTTAATCTTAGTTTTCAGAAGACAGCTAGGCCATAAATAAAACCACGAGTACATGTTAATCAAAAGCAACACACACACCCAGACACACTGGATATGAACTCTCTGGGCCAAGGTTCGAACCGGCAACCCTCAGGCTACAAGATGGCTGCTCTACCCCCTGAACCACGCCGCCCCTTTTCTTCAGTTTCCTACCTGAATGAACAGAGACCCTCTCTGTGGTTTCAGGATATAATCATGTTTATCATAATGTAGGTGAAATTCAAATTTAGTGGCAGCTACTTTGACCAGAAGTTGTGTGTGTCTACATATTTGATGTGTTTACAATCAGCTGCTACATCTGAGAATGTTTCCATCCAAGGACCTTCTGTTTGTGTCGTTTTTAAAGACATAAAATAGAACAAATGTACAAATAATCAGCTAATTAATCACTTTTAACTACAAAGGGTCATGTGGTTAATGATCAGTACAACTATCCGGTTGTTACTCAATGACCAGGTGGACTCAGGGATCACCAACTCCGGACCTCTTGGGCCAGAGTCCTGCAGGTTTTAGGTGTTTTCCTGCTGCAGCACACCTGATTAAATCAAATTGTTTTGTGTTCAAGCTTTTAATAACACACAGGTGTGTTGCAGCAGGGAAACATCAAAAACCTGCAGGACTGTGATCCCTGCTCTAGAACATCCAACTAACAGTGATCCAAACATTGCTTACCACGTTCAGTGTCTCACAAGTGGAGATAAAGAGCAGGTTAATACACCGTTATGATGCTGTTACTACACACACCTCCCTCACCCCACATTTCCAAATCACACTACTGATTTTAGACTGATTTTCGTTTTTACTTCTGCATTTATTGATCAACACATTACAGATGATGAGAAAGTGGGTTTATGAAATGGAAAACATTTTACTCGTGTGTGTTGTGTTTGACCTACCAGGACAGGGAACAGTGCAGGAGTCCTGCAGAATGATTTGTGCTTCTCCGTCCACTGAAGGCTCTAGATCGCCACAAAGTTCATCATCCACCATGTTGCTGTCCTGCTGACCCGAGCCGTCCGACACAAAGCATGACACATTCCTGAAGCGCACTCCTTCTCCACACCGCGCCCCCTGATGGAAGGGAGGACACACCTATGTAAGTAGCTGTATCTAACCCAGGGGTGTCCAGCTCTGGTCCTTGAGGGCCACAATCCTGCAGGTTTTCGACGTGTCCCTGCTCCAAAACCACCTGACTCAAATTACTGAGTCAGTGTGCAAAACTTAATAGGCTGTTGGATCAATTTAATTTGAGTCAGGTGTGTTGAAGCAGGAAACAGTGAAAACCTGCAGGACAGCGTCCCTGGAGGAGCGACTTTGGACACCCCTCTAACCCATGCAGAAAATTCACTACACAGAAATCATCTAAGAGACTCTAGAAGGGTTTTGTTCCACGAAAGCTGAAGGACAGGTGGGCTACAGCAGCCGGAGACCACAACAGATGACTAACCTCAGACTTGCACTCGGACCAGGAGCTGTATCTCCAGCTGTAGCATGGCTTCGCTAGACAAGGCTTCCACTGCTCCATCTGGGATGGGCATGGCCTCCCGTCACCTTGAGGAGCCTGGATCACTGTTCTTCTTCTCCACAATGTACCTGTGGAAAAGCATGTAAAAAAGTGTGATGATTTGAGTGTAAAACTGAACCTGAACTCATCATGGTAGCTGGTGAAGGTAATCCAGCGTCTCAGCCGAAATCCAAATGATGCAAAAATGCAGAAACGAAATCTTTTGAAAGAGGTAATGATGGTAGATCTAGAGCTTTTATATATGGAAAATAAAACTCTGATTTTTCTTTTTTAACTATGTAAATCAATCAAACTTGGAGAATGTTTTCTAATCAACTTGTTTAGTCATGGATCAACCTGTCGTGTCCCAGTGTCACAAAATTAGTGTTTTCTTGTGTCACGCTGAATGAACGTGTCTATAAGTGAATATAGAATATAATCAGAGTTAAATGTAGAAAGTCAATGACTGGAAGAAGTGATGGTTATTTTACTAACAAAAGAGTAACTCATCTTTCAAAGTACCTTTATTAGTACTTACTGTTAGAAACAATAACATCTGAGAATGAATGCCATTATTAACTCAATTAAAAGAGCAATACTTGCGATGTTGTTTCGAATAAGACTTGTAAGTTTCTAAGTCATACCTGCCAGGCCACAGGTCTGCGTGCACTCGGACCATGCCGACCAGTCGGACAGCTGGCAGTTAATGGGACATTCCACAACACAGGAAGCGTTCATCTGCCACTTCCTCTCCAGACCCAGCTGCAAAGGCACAACACCGGTTTCATTCAATCATACAAATCATTAAACAACAAACAAACTGGGAAACAGGAGGCAACACATCCAACCTGCTGGCAGAAGCTGAGCTCAACAGATTTGCCATCACTGCGAACACAGTCCAGCATGCGGGTTTTGATGCCGTTTCCACACACCGCTCTGTCACTGAGCTGACAAGTGCTCCAGTCTGCAGGGAGATTCACCGTTAGCAAACCGAGCGTGTGCTGCTGGATCAGGAGGATACGCAGCAGAGCAGTCTCAGCCTCACCTGTGATGTTGTAAGAATAGTGGAAGCAGTTGCTGTTGACTCTGCAGGGTTCTGTCTCTGTGGTGGCGGGACAGGTCTTCCCTTTTCCCGGCTGGCGGAGTGGGAATGCCGCCCTCTCGCGTGTGCTGTTCTCATTACACGGCTGAGGAGCAGACGGAAGACAAAGTTTATGCTGGAACAAACCCAAAAAGATTTCAAAATGCGGCAGAAATATTTTCATTTTACAGCCACTGATCAGAAGTTTGAGCTCATGATGAAAAACAATTTAAGTTGATTTCTTTCTTGTTATTATAGATGCCAAAGCCACAGCCTTTAAGTTAATGGACTGAAATACAGCACTTTTCTAGTCATGTTGATCCCTCAAAGTCTGAAATGCAGGACAACCAGACTCAGAAACAACGGCCTGCACCTGCACACTGACTTTATATCGTCGCCCACAGTAAATATTGTTTACTGTTTATGTGTCTTAACATTTATAATAGATATTACACATGCATCTTACGTCTACCTCATGACTGGTTGTTGCACTGCTAATCATTCATTGTTGAATGTGGTACAACAGCGTATGTAACGCACAGCACATTTATGTACACAGACTATTTACCCAGAGTTTTTTATCTTTTTTATCTTTATCTCTTTATCTTAAGTTCTTTTTATTCTTTATTTTATAATCTTTTATGGAATTCAGTGTGGACGGCAAAGTAAGAACTTCATTGTTCAGGGAAACTTGCTAATGGGCAAATGATAATAAAACACTTTGAATCTTGAATCAAAGCGCTTTTACACCACATTTACACACACACACACACACACACACACACGCACACACCTACACACACACACACACACACTCATACAGCACATTTACTGTAACATACTAAGTGATGTGCTCTTATCACACTTTTATTCAAGACACATTGGGTAATGTGGGGTTCATTGTCTTTAAGGACACATTAAGGCAGGTATACTAGTATCCTAGTAGTATTATTATTCCTCAATATTAAACTTCAAATCAAGCTGAACATTATATCAAAGGGTGCGTCTCGATCAGGAGACGTGTGTTTTGATGTTTGCTGTCTTTCGGTTTTTACAAAAATTGTAAAAACTGTCTTTTTTTTTTTTTTAATGATGAATAGGATTCTGCCAACATGAGAAAATAACATAACCCACTTTAGGATCCCTGCAGTTCAGGCGTACTTTCACTTAGAAATGTCATTTAAAGGTAAAATAGATCACGACTGATAAAACTTTCTGTAGATATTTTTTATGGTTTTGACACAATTACAGTTTAAGTTTTATGAAAATTGAGTAACAACCATCAGATCCTTCCAGCTACGATGGGTGACATCACACTCTGAATCTGTCCTCAAAATTATGCTGAAATCTTCTCAAACAAACTTCTTTCACGTATAAAGTTTTTCCTGTACGTACACATGTTAGATATCTAAACACCTCATCTTTGTATTCTAGAAACAAATACATTCTACTCTCATCTTTAAAATCAAAATCTCACCAACATGCCAAACAGCTAAAAGTAAAATAATCAGACAATGGTGAGAACACGACCTTTATCTAACTTTATCTGAAGGATGAGACGCGAATAAAAAGAGGTGTTACTGAGACGAGGAAGCAACATGTCAATGTTACCAGAGAACACGGGCTCCATGCTCCCCAGTCTGATAGCACGCAGTCCTCAGGGCACGGCAGGCGGCTCTTGCGGGTCCCTAAAGGCATCTCTTCTGGGTCACACAGATAGTCCTCCACCTGCTCAGAGGGTCCATCTATGGTGTTGAGCATACACCTGTTCACAAAGGGATCCCGGTAGCGGTTAGTGCATGCCTCGTGACTGGGTTTCCACTGCTGATCAGCAAGAAGCATCAGTATATTTACAGTGTGACTCTGGAAAATGAACTTTTCTGTTAGAGAAGACTGCTGCCTTAACAAGATGATGAAGGTCTGAGACTTTAGTTCAGATATGACTAGGTTAAAGAGTAACAGCCCCCTGCTCCACCATGCTGAACAGCTCTGTTCACAGCTGATGTTTTTAAGGTGGTGGGATGAACGATTCTGGCCTGTTCATCAGAAACAGGAATTTAAAAGAAAACTGACGTAGATCTCACCGGATTTTTCTGGTCTGAACTCCTTCTCCACAGTTGCTCTTCAGGTCCACGTTGCTGATTTTCCAAACACTCCAAGGCTCTGCCATCCAGATGTACTGCCCACAGTCACTGTGGCAAGGTACCACCTCATACACCTGAAACACACACACACACACATAAAACCTGAGCAACAGGAAATGTGTACTTCAATGCCTGTTTGTATCTTTGAATTTTAGAAGTAATGAAAGGATTGTACACTTTTTTCACTTCTATGGTTCACATAAAAATCCACATGGTCCTCATCTTATTTTTTTTAACAAAAGTTCAGATGGACGGGAAAGATTTGAACACGTCATCATCATCACAACCAAAATGTAAAAAGTAATACCTGAGTCTTATTTTATTAATATCAAGATTCGTTGTTGTCATGTTTATGTAAACAAATATAAACTAGATGCTGCTGCAGGTTAAAAACAGCGAACTGTTAAAAGTGGGTCTAAACAGACAGAAGCCACATTTTGCCTGTTAGGTGTGTAAACATATGAAGGGTCAAACGGCTTTAATAATTAATAATAATTCATTAAAAGCAGTAAAACCTTAAATGACAATAACATGTATAAGAAATCATTTAATAGCCAATGAAATAACCAAAAAGACATTTATTTATTTATTTGTTTGTTTGTTTGTTTGTTTGTTTGTTTGTTTGTTTGACTTCGTCATCATTTATTAATTTAATGTTATAAGTCTCAAAATAGTTAATTTGAAAGGAATAAACAGTAAACAGCTGGCTTACCTGGGCCTGTGGATGAAATCCGTTTGCAGCAGGAAGAAAAGAAACAGAAAGATGAGAAGTTTCAGGACTGAAAACAGACGTGAGAGTTCTGCTCAGACACGAGTCCAGCAGGTCACCTGGTTGACGTGGTCCAGCTTAGGACATGGCCTTCCTCCATTGTAGGGCTTTTCTCTGAGCCACTTGGAGCGAACTTTGACCCCACTGCCACATGACTTGCTGCAACGCGACCAGTTGGACCACTCGCTCAGTTTGCAGTCAGACGGACACGGGATGATGCAAGCCTCCTCGATGTAACCTGTCATTTATCATGGAGGAAGAAACACGTCAGTGTCTTTGTTCGTCTCCTTTAACCATTTACAACTCTGCTATAAATAAAAGAGTCTGCTATTTTTGGTCTGCCTGTTGTTTTTGTTGTTTATGTAATAATATATGTAGAAGCTGGAGCTTTTAATAGCAGTCAGCATCAGACATGATGTTTCTCCGCGGTCAGACTGGGAGGTAAATGATGTAAAATGAATGTATGAATAGATGTAGCAGCATAAAGGTCGACCAGAAGAAG
>JBAFTA010000019.1:1120774-1135204 GCA_036919975.1 Melanotaenia parkinsoni | reverse complement strand
CCTCAGATCAGCTGAAACACTCAGTTTATTTAGATCCAGGTTAAAGACCCACCTGTTCTCTGCTGCATGGACTAGTTGTTATTTAGAAATTCAAATCTGCATCTGTTGCTTTTAAACTTGAAATTTTAAACTTGACCATGTTTTAATACGATTTTTATTTAATCCGCTTTCTTTCTTTACTTGTTCTATCGTTTTAATGTTAAATAATGCGTCTTGTTTTCTGTAAAGCACTTTCAGTCACCCTGTTGCTAAATTATGCTGTACAAATAAAGTTGCCTTGCCTTGCATGAAGCCATGCGAATGGATGCTGTATATTGCAACAAAAAAAGTCCCAGTATGGAGCCTTGGGACTCCCCATAAAGTAAAGATGTGCCTTAGATTCCCATCCCATATATGGGATGATTATGGTATGATATGTGGGAGGGTAGAAGTGACTGACTGCCGATGGGTTGGGTTGCCAGGGTGTCGCAATTTTCTCTCAGCTACTCAGTTTGCAGCTTTTGGGGGTTGATGGGACTTGGTGAGCAATGGTTGAAACAGGTTTACCTCTGGTGAGGAAAATGAGCAAAGATGTAGTAAAGCAGAAGCAAACACTGTGGAAAGGAGGCTGACAGAGTTCAAGGTTGTACTGGAATGAAATCAGAGGTGGTCGAGCAGTGAGTATTACAGGTAGACAGAAGATGGTTTGAAGAAATGATCGGAGACTTGAATATGAGGTGAACATTTGGTTGGTTTTGGCTCAGTTTGAGTTCTTCACCATCTTGATGAAACCCAGATGAGATCAGATAAGTGGATAAAGGACAAATGTCAACAGTACTTGTAAACAGGGGCTTTCCAATAAGTAGCTCAGGTAGGGAGTGTACAGGTGGGGTAACAGTGTTTCCAGGTATGATCCAAGTCTCAATGAAAGCCAGAAGCTCAGGAGAAGATTGATTAGCGTGAGCAGCAATGACTCAGCTTAGTTAACTGAGGCTGGCACATCCATCACCTGCCAGCAGAGCCAGCTCCTGGCATAGAGGCCATATAGAAGGCCTCATTGTGTGCCAGCTGCTGGAGGGGGTGCTGCTATGAAAAAAACAAAAAAAAAAAAACAGTAATAATAGTAATAATTTACAGCCCTGACTAGCTCCTGGCTGTTGTCCATTAACATTTGGGTTGGTGTGCATGGTGGGTGAAGTGGGTGAGGTGGGTGGTGGAGCCAGCTCTGCCTGCTAGTAGGAGATATCAGGGGGTGAACTCTACTGTAATGATTGGAGATTAGCAGGATTTTCTAGTGTCCTGGCATGGCGCTGCCTATGTGCACTGTGGATGACAGGAATAGAGTTGATGCACATGGCTTAAAAGGGTAGAGAAGGAAAATAGGACTGTTTGAGCTCAAGCAGTGACACAGTTTTTTCTTTGCACTTGTACATGTAGACTAATTGACCATTAACTGATTAGATCTTGACATGAGGAGGGCTGAGCACGTGGCCATAAGACTGCTGTCTGTAATGTTCCATGAGATTTAAGAAGATGTAAACATATGAATTGTCTCCATTTATGGCTGTCCTTACCTCGGAACTGCAAGCCTGGGCCACAGGTCTCCTGAGCTCCAGGACTGTCTTGCCGAACAGACCATGGGACCAGCTGACATCTCCGCCACTTGTGGGTTTTCCATCTACCAAAGAGAGCAGACAGGCATCAGGAATCTGTAACAGTCTCAGTTGATTATTATGTCAACAGAGCCCAGAGTTGATATTTTATGTCAGTGGTGACCTCATCCGATCTCATCATGTCTGTCGTGTTTCAAGTAGCCATAGCAGTGAAGAAGGAAAACAACTTTCCACTGTGGCCCGCCGCCCCGTGCACGCTCAGGATGGGGGATTGAATCAAAGTCAAGGTTTGATGCAATCCATTGGCTTTCTTTGCTAAGCTGTTATCTATCCCTCCGTCAAGGTGGGCATCATGTATTTGGCACTGCTGGTTTGTCTGCCTGTCTGTTTGATATGGCTGGAGAAAGCCTGGAAGGTGAAGGCAACAGTAGTACCAGAGGCCATCGGAGCTCTGGAGGCCGTGTCCCCCACACTGGAGAAGAGGCTCCAACAGATACCTGGAAACTGCACTTTTTCTCAAAATGTTCGACTATTCCTAATGTGTTTTTTTTTGTTTGTTTGTTTTGTTTTGTTTTTTAAGAGTGCAGCTTGATAGGATACTTACACTTCTTTGCACTAAAACAGAGGGAAAAAATAGGATTTCTCATTTTTCATAGGTTATTATGCAGTTATTTCACTGGTCTGGCCCACTGGAGAGCACACTGTACTGAGTGTTCCCCCTGAACTAAAAGGACGTTGAGACCTCTGGTTTAACAGCATAGAAAAAGATCAGTGAAGTGTCATCACTTAAATGAGCTACCTGTATCCATTACAGACAGAATGAGCTTCACAGTCTCTTTCCTGAGTCAGAACTTCAGGACAATCCTGTCCGCCGTTAGCTGGTAATTGGATAACAATCCGTTTTCTGAATTGCTTCTTCTTGGTGTTATCACCTGTAGAATCCCAAGAGAACAGTGATATTAGACAACGGTAATTAAAGCATCTTACTTCAAGCCTGTCACAAGATTACAAATGATGCGGATTAACCTTCTTATTTAAGGCTGCTTTTAACTTAAGTCAGTTAGCTTCATGAATGTCCGGATTTGATTAAAGTCTTAAGTAGAAAATTAATTATATGTGGAACAATATATCTCTAGTACCTGCTCAGTAAAAAAAACCTCAAACAAAAGTCTAACAATTTAATTTATTTATAACAGTGGTGACATGGGCACAAGGAAAAACTCCCTCTCCTAACAGATGAAGTTGGTGGGACATTTAGAGGTGATTTTACCTGTCTGACACGTTGAGGGGCAGGGACTCCAGTCGCTGTATGGGGTAACAATACAGTCTCTCTTACATGGAAGCATGCAGGGTCTGACGGTGTCGGGGCGAAGACTCTCTGGACACCTGAAAATATATCATTTAGTTAGTTAAATGCTCTCAGAATATCCTTGTAAAACCAAGAGGGGTGTAAATGCAGAATGAAAATGGATATGTTTAAATTACGAGACTTGATTGATTAATCAGCTCTTTTTCTAACTTTGACTGTCTTACAGGTGTAGAGGTGCCTCCGATAGCGGCGAGATCAAGCCACGTCATGGGCCTTGTTCTGGGGGGGGTCAGGTGGTTTTACAGGCTGGGTGTGTCTGCTGTGTTTGGGACTACTGAAGTCAGATCTGACTCAGTCTTTTTTTCCTTTTTAAAAGCTGTTTGTGGCTTCATGCAGTCGGGGAGTGGGCTATATCTCTCATAGTGAAACACTGCGTATTGTAAGAAAAACCTTCATGACTTAGTTAATGTGGTACCTGGTTCTTCATAGAAAAGAGTGAGGTGTTTCACCCTCACACCCTCACACGGACACAGAGAAACATGTCCAGAGTGGTTATTAGGGATGTCGCCATCATAGATTTTCTTTTTATGATTAGCGTCAGAGAAATAATCACAATTTTTCTAAATCACTTTGACACTCCTTATAGGTCTCTAAGTTTTATCAGGTTATATCTTTTAATGCTAAAATACAGAAACAAAGTAAAATAACCTCAAAAATCTCATTCTAGCTAACTCCCCTTTGCTCTGGAAAGAATAAAAATATCCTACATATTAACTCTAGATTTCTCTTAGAGAAAACGGGTGAAAGGCTACAGGACCTCTACCAGGACTTGGTCTTATTCGTTTGTACAGAACTATTAACAATCCTTCATTTCCTCCACTTAGCTTGTCTGTAAACAGTAGCTATGGACTAACGAGAAGTGTGTGAAGCGGACTGCATCGTCCTCTCTGAATAAATGCTTTTAGTCGGTAACAGCTGCTCAGGAGTTGAACTTTGTGCCGGTGAACATCAGAGAACTGGTCTCATATAATCTGTTCAACAAGCATTTAAAAACTAGTTCATTAACAGTCAGACTTGCCATCATTAACACGTTGAGTGTGTCTGCCCTGTGCTTTTCTTATCACCATCTTCTTATGGAGAGATAATATTAGATGTCGTGATCATGTTGGATATTTGAATTCTTTTAAGAAACAGTTGGTATTTTAAGCATTGTGGTTTATTGTGGATCAATACTAAAATAAGCATCAAGGCTACTACAGTACAACGTGTCTGTTATTAGCCCAGCAGCTTAGAAACTTCCTAATTCCTTTCATCCATGGAAAAGCTCTAAATGCTGAAGCTATGCACAACCGACTCAAAACAGAGCTTCACACAGAGTAGTGCTTACAAAATTCAACCAAAAATAAATGAATGTATAAAGAAATGTATTTTATAACACAAATATATTAGATATATTTTAGAATTCTTATTATCATCTTGTGTTTATTGTCCGTCCCTCAATCCTGTAGCCAGTAAAGAGTCGTCTGTGCTCATAGATGTGGAAATGTGTCCCATGGCTCTGGGTGTTCAGCACATAAAAGATGATAGCGTCGTGCAGGAATAAAAGGCCATGCTGGTTTCCATACACAGCAGAGGGGGTGGAGGGGGGTCTGCCTGCATAATCCAGCTCTGCTGCCAGAATAATGTGTCTGTTGTGTTGAATAAATAACCAGATAATTCATGAATCCAGGAAATGCCTCCAGGGAGGGAAAGAGACCCAGATGCTTAAAGCAGTCGGTCAGCAGCTCAGCAGCCTATTAGTGAACACCTCCACCTGACACCAGCAGCACCAGCAGCACCAAAACGAGGACAATCACAGACCACGTTACAGACAGTTACTGGAAAAACACATGTCAATAAAGACACACAACCATTTCAGCACATCGTTACAGAGTTCCCTTTGTAGCCTGAAACAAAAGGACCGAGGAGACGGGACAGGACCAGATCCCTGCATCAGTCTCCGGATCATTAATTATCTCCACACAGAGGCTGTTAAAATGTTTTTCTGCCACAGAAATCATTCAAATCCTGCAGTTTCTACTTAAGTTACCAGCATGTATTCCCTGTTATCTCAATCCCAGAATCTCTTTGGTACTCAGCTGGAGAGGGAAGAGACGTTTTTAGGTCATTATCAGATAAAAACATGCTGAAAATGATTTAATATGAATGACTAATCTTCTCTTTCACCCTTTTAGATTTAATAAATTCAAACTGACTAAAGAACAGCTAATGATTACAGACGTGAAACCAGCAGACAACTTCTCTGGCATAACTTTTAAGAGGTGTCTCAAAAATCATAATTTACACTTAAACCCGGTGAGTCAAGCCTCAAGTCAGAGTCCCAGAGATGCTGGTGAGATCACCATGGTAACCGGCTGTGTTTGAAGTGGAAATGTTCAGTTTCAGAGTGAACAAATTAAAAGAAGTAACGTTTCATTAGTGATGAAAAACGTTGGATTGTCAACAACTGACAGAAAATCATTTTTAACCTGAAACTTGGTCAAATGTTGACATTTAATAATCAAATCTAAGATGGTTTCAACAACATCTTTTCAGCTTTAATGTCTGGAGGAGTAAAAGTTTGTGACGAGTCTTCGTCTGGTGAAAACAACTGCATGTTACCATGGAAACCCGTCATTTAGCTGGCGAATCAGAATCAGATATAAACTTTATGTTTTTGTATTTAGTCAACTCTAATCCCTGTGAAACTGGATCAAAACCAGATTAGAATATTACTCTTTATATGTTATATGTCATGTACCTGGACGATATTCTGATTATTAAGGGACACTTGTGTTTAAGTTTATTTGTAGCCTCACATAAATAGTTTTAAACAGTGGATTGGATGAAAGGACAACACACATTTTTACTCATTTTCCACTATGGACCCACACAGACACAACAGCTGGAACCTCCTCCTAACGCTGGTCACCAGTCTGGTCTGGTTTACATGGACAAGTATTTGGATTAAAATCCTGGAATGACGATGCTTCATGCATGAAAACACACATTTCTAACATCAGGTGGAAATGACCCATACTGCGAATGCTTGCTGAGTCCACCGTACTTTAACGTAAAGTAATCCCACACTTCACGTTATGGCTTGTATCGCACTGTTCACGTTAATCAATAACATGTATATTTGAAAAGTTCACTAGTTGAAGACGTGCTGGGATGAAAACAGAGCTGACTGGTACGTGACACAAGTACGGTGACTGGGATTTAAAAAGAAGTTAAAATTCTTCAGAATGATTTATTCTGTCAAACATGTGATGCGTGTCAACAAAAGTCATGATCATAAGTAACAGGGCAGGTCTGATCAGGACTGGAACCCACCCGAAGAATTCTGTGTATGTAAACATGGCTATTTATCCGCGGGGTGGCATCACAGTCCTCAGCTAGCGTGGCTGTGTTGGTCACTCTGGAGAAAACAGGATGTTCAAGCTGATCCTACAAATGTTAGATGGGCTGAGGACTGGACTCATTAAATCCAGGAACCCTCTGATGGTCCTGGTTCTGTGGGGGAGAACATTGGCATCATGGAGGATGCAGTTCGGTTCCAGATTCTGGAGATATGGGCTCACTACTGGCTCCCAAACCTCAGCCTGATATATCAGCCTGTTAGTCAGGTGACAGTCACACACCTGTGACTGAAACCCACCTGGCAGCACCTGAACCTCAGAACCAGAGTGAAGATCAACAGGAAAGCAAGAGATCATTAGTTAGTTAGTTAGTTAGTTAGTTAGTTAGTTAGTTAGTTAGTTAGTTAGTTGCTGGGATTATTAACCCTCCTCCTGCGTTAGTTGTAGTTGTGGTTGTAGTTGTAGTTCTGTTACCATCTCTTATATTAATGGGTCAGTTTGACCCATGTCTTAAATCTGCTGTAAAACACACACAAAAAAATATTTATCTATCATCCAATTTCTTTCTTATCTCTCGGTTACCTTGTTAGGATTCCTTTTCATGAAAATATTGATTTTAATGTTGTTGCTGTGGGCCTCCAGGACAGTCAGGTCAGTTGGTTTCAATAAAAAATGGTAAAATAAACCTTATAAGAACCATATAAACAAATAAAAGGTTGCTGTGTTACCTGACTGTTACTGAGGGCTATCAGAACACATTTCTTAAATAAATTTGTTTAATGTATTTTTACACTAGACGTTAAAACATTATAAATGATGGAAGTCTTACTTTTTAGGAGGAACCTGACCAACATTGACACGGACACAGATGACTTTGCGTGTTTGCATCCCCACTGAGCAGGAGACGTCATCGCCATGTATCCGGCCCACAGATCCGTTGGTGGATGGGATGGAGGAGTCCTCTATGCACTGTCCCCATGGGCCGGTTTGCCAGTGGTACATGGTGCAGGGATGGTCATTGCAGTTCCTCACCTCCTGCAGGGCGCTGATGTCGGGACACTGGATTCCTCCTGAGAAACACCAGAACAGAACCACTGTCTAAACTACCGATGAAACACAACTCAGCAATGATGCAGGATCTTGGAAAGATTTACATAAAAGAGGTTTAGGAACATGAGATCAAAGGAGTTTTATTTGTCATTGTACCAGTCTGTACTGGACTCGGACTGGTCAGGTCCAGATTAGAGACATTTAAACTGTCCCAGCGTAGATGCACAGGAGGGGGGGGGGTTTCACTGATTTATGTCCAACATGCTGACAGTGTCGACTGTTTGGAGAAAATATTCATGATGTTCTGCTGCTTCTAACTTTTTCTGTGGGAGATCATTGTTACTGTAAGTACGGCTGAATTCATGGACACAGTTAAGTTAAGTTGCTTCGGTGGTGATTTTATCAGCTGACGCCCAGTAGCCATGAATCTTTGGAGCATGTGCAGAATGAATCGGTCCGTTTCAGTCTAGCTGAGTGTTTTATCCAGACGTGATTCCGTCCCCAACTGCATGATCAGGGTTCGCTAGTCACTTTCATGTTTGTACGTAAACATATTTCAATGCATTTTAAAAATCCAGTTTTAGTCTGACTAACAAATGCTTTCTTTTTTTTTCTTTTACTGTAAACGTCAGTGCCTGATTGAAGTGTTATTATCTGTCAGAAAGATGGTGTTGTTTTCCTCCTCTTCTCAGCTATAAAGGGAGTTGCTAAAGCTAAGGTTCAGACAGCTGAAGAGAAGTTTATCATGATTCTGTCTTTGGTTCATGTAGAAAATTATTTTTGATAGGAGTGAGATTTGTATTGTTGATGTAAACACAATTAAAATGTAGGAAAGTTAAAAGAGGTCACTCTTGAAAATGAGACCTTGTGTCTCAGTGACGTGAACCAGTATAAATAAAATTAAATCATTTTAATGACATGAACCACTTTCTAGGAAACATGTCTGAGACTGACTCGTAGACGTCTGTAAATATCACCTGGCAGGTTTAGTCTGATAAGAAATGAATGATTTTTCTGTTAATGTGCTTCATTCAAACAGGTGTAAACATCATTCACTCAAACTCAGTGCAGAAGAAACAAGAAACTGAGACCTGGCATACTTCCCAACAAGCCAGAAAACGGGCCAGAAAACTGAGCTCCAGCAGCTCCAGCAGCTCTGGAAAGCTGTGGAGACTCGCGGCAGGTTGTAGCAGCTGCAGGAAGAGCTGCTGCTACGATTTGAGCTGCTGTCTGTCACCAGATGAGGATCAGCAGGTAAAGAATAAAGTCCGGTTTTACTTTTACACCCTCAGAAGCACAAATCCGTCATATTGCAGGAAGATTTAATCAGAAACTGAAAAGAAAAGAAAAGAAGTCTGAAACCAGCAGATCTACACCAGGTAAGCTCACATCCCTTCATATGTGTTGGTGGGCGTGGCTTTCTATACCTGCTGGTGAGGACCCGCCCACCTGCACCTGGAGGGAGGGGCTGTGGGGTGTTTTAATTTTCTCGTGACGTAGATAACCTCTCTATGTCACGATAAACACAACCTGGTTTTACCCTGTAGAGGGCGCTATGAGCCATTTTTTACCCACAAAATCCAGTTTTTAAAATAAATAAATAAAAAAATACAAATTTTCCAAACAGTAAATGATTTTCATCACAGTTAAGTAGTTCTGTGTTGTTTACAGCTCAAAAACTATATTTTTAGGTGCCCTTTAAAGAAAATAGTCCTCAGAATATTTGTTTTTATTTCCAAGTTGGTGCCATATTAACAAAAGTAAATTAAACTTGATTTTCATGTTTTAATCCATTTTAAGGATTTCCTTGTGGTCTAATTAATGTATATTGATGGTTGTTTAAATTACTGTGAATAATATTGAGTTTTGGGAAAATGTTTATTTTATTTGAAGCACAAATGTTAGAAAAGCAGCCCCTCTTCGGGGATATTATATATTATGCTTATGGCTGCTCCACCAGCCAGAAACATCCTGTTTTTATGTTAATCTAAATTAATCTTATAATCTAAAACGGTTAAAATATTTTTGATGGATCTTTTCCAGAACAGCGTCCCGGTGCAGCTCAGACACTCGGGTTTGATGGAGGCTGCCCTGGTTTTCTCCTCCTGGTTATCAACCAGTTTCATGCTTCAGAGATCAAAATTCATACAACTCTCATCCAGACTTTATTCTTCACTTGGCTCAGGAACCATGAAATACTCTTAAATTAGTGGAGATGAAAGATCACACCCACATATGAGCAAATTCCACCATATTCCATGTTTTGTTCCTCGTCGTGCCGGATGCCTGATCTGCACCATTTGCAGTTTCAACCAGGAGTAGCAGGTCAGCTGAGCTGAGAGACCAGCGATGGAGAAGCTCAGTGGGTCGAGACCTTTTAAAACTTCCCTCAACCCTGGGTCCATGGCAGAAGTTTAAGTCTGCCTGGAATATCAGTTGCATCATTTGATGATATTAAAAGACGGTTCCCGGCTGAAAGGGGAGGGGAAGATTCTCCCCTCTGTTCGTCCTGTTACTTCAGTCCATTTGAGCTGATCTGAGATCTGTCTTTCAGCGTCTTCATCACCACCACCTCCAGCATCTCATAGCAGAGAGCACTAATCACCTTCCTGTTATCCTGAAACCTGATTTTGTACCAGTAACCCTGGCTGTTTTAATCATTCAGGTTTGGCTAAGTAGTTTGCAATAATGCAAATCATTTCAGCTTTACATAGACTTGAAGATGGACTCCACCCTTCCCTTCTGAACTGTTCTCTGCAGCCTGTATCAGGTTCCTAGAGCTGATGACCAGAAGAGGTCTATAACTTGATGCCGAGCAGCACATCTACTCATCTTACTCCCTAATCTGTTTATTGACTAATCTAAACTCTTAGCAGGAAATGGTTAGCAACAATCACCCTGCATCATGTTACTGCATGGACATCTTGGTGAAACCTGACATGGACATCTGTTCACAGATATCCTAAGTTATTTCTCCTCCTCCTCAGGACAGTTGGACAACACTACTCCAGTAAAGTGTTGTGAATATATACTGTACCAGGACAGGATGCCACTGG
The DNA here is from genome assembly GCA_036919975.1 of Melanotaenia parkinsoni. NCBI lineage: Eukaryota > Metazoa > Chordata > Actinopteri > Atheriniformes > Melanotaeniidae > Melanotaenia > Melanotaenia parkinsoni. The sequence continues at coordinate 1,124,796 of JBAFTA010000019.1, read as the reverse complement.
ATCAGAAGAAAAGAGCTGAAGTCCAATTACCTGTCAAGACATGAGCCAACCATCGTCAGCCTTCTCATTTATCCTCAGGTTTAGTGTGTTGGGCGAGAAGAACTTCATTTTATTCTAGCAAATACTAATAATAAGGAATATTAGGTGCTATTTTCAGCATCTATTCTTATTTGCTTTACTAAAAGGACTGGAATTTATTGTACCAGCAGACAGCTGACGACAGATTCTACATCCTCTAACTGATCAAGGGGAAACTACATCAGCAAAGACCACAGGTGTTTTCTAAGGACATCTAATGTGAAAATACCGAAAATCAGAGGGACCAGTGACACCAGTGAAGGACCTTGGACAGAAGTAAAGAAAGAAAGTTTGTGTTTGTCCTTTAAAGCCAACATGATACTCCTCAAAACAATCATTAGAAGAGTGGCGTCTTACCCTGCATCACAGTGACCCATGTCACAACTTTAGCTGTCACTGCAGAAGAAGACATAATCATTCATTTATACGTAGGAGAGCAAACTGGAGAATCCTCGTTCTACGGGGTGTTTCAGAAAAAACTGTGAGCAACGACCGTTTACTTCAACCAAATGAAAGCTGGCCTGCAGACCTACGTTACGAGTTAGAAACATGGCATTGCCCACCTTCTCCAGCATTATAGGCCAGGATGGAGCGCACTCGGGTCTGCCTGCCCTCTGTGTTTTTCCCAGAGCACGTATGGGAGCAGAGGGACCAGGGGGTCCAGGGGCTCAGGGCACAGTCCTTTGGGCAAGGCACCTCACAGATGGTGGGCATGGGAAGGATGGCATCACGACAAAGTTGTTTCTCCACATCTTCACCTGGGTGGAAACAAGAAGAGTTAAAATGTTGCAGGACCGGATTCGATGCCCAGACTGGAGTTTAAGATGGTTGTTAAATATGTGGTAAAACCTGAGTAACTTTCATGGTAAAAACAGGCTCCGTCACCATCAACATCACATTCATGAAGAAAAACACAAACACTGGGTTGGAAAGATCTTCTTCCCGTTGTTTTTAGACTATTGTTACTTCTGGTTCTGTCCCTGAGAGGTCAGGTTTGAGTAGATTTTGCAGATGTGATCTCCAGCCGAGGCTCCTCAGTAAGCAATCAGACTTTATTACATACACGGATATGTGGAGTCCAGACGTGATGGTCATCTATTATATTTCAGAAGCTCTGCACTGCAATGATGTGCAGGACGTTAGTCCTTTAAAAATAACTTCCTGTCATAATGTGGTGTTACAGAAACTCGTGTTTTAGCTTCACTATTTTTTAGAGTAAAGGTTGTAAATGATTGTGTAGACTACAATTAACTGGATTGTAATGAATTGGGTTTGAAGTGATTATGTCTGTAAAGTGCCTTGAGATGACTTATTTGTAAATTGGTGCTTTACAAATAAAGCTGAATGGAACTGACTATAAATACAAATATTTTAGTCTTCATTAGTTAAAACCAGGGTTTCTACAGGCGACCAAAAAAAGAGGTTAAAGTAGACAGGTACAATCGCATCATGTGACGTACAAATTTGATTTCTTTTTAACTCTCTATCACTCTCTATCACGCTCTCTCTATATCACAAATTCTCTGTACAGAAAAATGTACAGATATGTGAAAATATGTGATATGTATATATATATATATATGTGATAATTCACTTCAAAGGAGCTTGCCGTGTTCCTGGCAAGGAGGGATATCAAGCACAGGAGAGTGTCTCTGTATTATCCTCAAGCAAATGGAGCCATAGAGCGCTGGAACCGTGTCCTAAAAGAAACACTCCACACTGCTAAGCAAGAGAGGAAACAGTGGAAACCCTTCATACAGGACTTCCTGCTCACATACCGTGCCCCTCCACATGGCACCACAGCAAGGCCACAGCACTACCAGAGAAGCAGCTGCGAGATAATGTCACTTCCAGACAGAGTGCATCAAAAGTCTACACAGATGTCAAAAGAGGAGCACAAAGATCAAAGAAAAAAGCCTGGTCAGAGTGAGGAAACCTCTCCATGTTAAACAAGGACTGCAAGGTTTCAGGCACCTGCCGGGGTAATTCAGAAAGCTGGCACGGGTTCCTACGTGCTGGAGGATGGACGCACGTGGAACGCTTCTCCTCTCCCTGGTTAGCACACAGCACGTCTACTCCAGCCCCAGCATGAGCCGGAGCTTGAACAACCACTTGTTGATAACACAACCAGACCCAGTAGGGTCGAGAAAAAGCCGTTTTATCAGGGAAGATGGAATAACCTGCTCATTCAGGATATTCAGGTATCAGCTGACCTCATTCTTTGGACACAAAATGTTGCTGAACCTAGACCTGAACCTAGACCTGACCCACTGCAGCGACCCAGACCATAGGCTGCTCCCACAGGCTTGTACAGCAGCACTAGGCATGATGCTCCATGACTCTGGAACAGGGTAGATCTGGACTCATCAGACCACATGACCTTCTTCCATCACTCCAGAGTCCAGTCTTTATGCTCCCTGAAGCCTTTTTCTCTGTTAGCCTCTGTGGTTAGTGGTTTTCTTATGGCTACACAGCTGTTCAGTCCCTCGAGTTCCTTCACATTGTTCACGTGGACATGTTCAGACTTTCACTTTTAAACATAGAGCTGAGTTCTACTGTTTTTACCATCTTATTTCACTAAATGTTTAAGTGATTGCGATCACCCTCATTAGAGATTTTTCCAAACACATTTCTTCCTGGAAGATGATGGTTCCCCACTATCCTCCCAGTTTGCAATGATGTCCTTAACCCAGCTTCATTATTTTTATCCTCTCCTTAGATGTTTTCTTTTCTTGATGCCAATAATTAGACCCTTCTGAAACAGATTTCCTTATTTTCCATGACTTCTAATCAGTTAAATAACTTGTTGCAGCTCCGTCATTATCACCCATGCATGATTTATCCAACGGGAGGCTCTGACCTGCTTACTGTATAAAAAGCTGCATTCTACTAAATGGTTTTGTTTATCTGCTGTTTTCTCACCATCACTGTTGACACACTGGACTTGGGGGATCCGAGTTCCTGGTCCACATTCCTTCTCATTATCAGGGATGCACTCCTCCAGTTTAACCACCAGCCAGTTGTAGCAGCTGGGGTCTTCACATGGAATTGCTTCCACTAGATGGGGGCAGTTCCCCATCCCCCCAGTGGGCTCATTGATGATCTTCCTCTTCCTCATTTTGAAGCCTGCCAGAGGTGAAGAGAAGAAACAATAATTAATAGTAATCTGGAAAATGATGACGCAATGTGGGTTTTGGCTCTCTGATAAACTCTCTTGAATAATAAAGCAAAGGCTACTTATTTAGTCTGCTTATTTACTTTAGGACCCTTCTCTAATTAGTAGACGGATGCTCTTCCATTTTTGGAAACGACTTATGTGAAAATATTTTTAAAACCAAAAGCATAGTCCCAAGAGCTCCCTTAGCAAATACGACCCAGAGGTATTATGATATTAACGGTGAGCTTGTACCTTTCTTGGTGGACTGATCTTGACAGTTCTCATAGGTGCAAGGTCCCCAGGCACTCCACAAAGACACCTGACACTCAACAGGACACTTTATATGGCACAGCTGGGTGGTGTTTGGAGGAATACCCAGACACAGAGCACTGTCCACAGGCCGTGATGCTACGAAGACACAAAGATGATCAATGACACCCTGATCCCTAGAAAAACGCTTCTCATGACAACACATGTCACAGAGTAAAGATGTAGAAAACTGAAGAAAATAAACATCGAAAAACTAACAACTGACATATTTAAAGATTTTTTTACTGCTCTACAGATGTAGGCGCATCTCTGGTCTTCATTCCAGCTGTGGACCTACGTATTCAGCCTGAAACCGCGATTTTCCTTCAGTACTGATGCTTCCTTTTAACGTATGGACTGAGCACTGCTAACAAACTTAATGATATCCATCCTCAGAGGTAGTATTCTATTCTATTCTATTCTATTCTATTCTATTCTATTCTATTCTATTCTATTCTATTCTATTCTATTCTACAGT
>JBAFTA010000019.1:1064750-1075507 GCA_036919975.1 Melanotaenia parkinsoni | reverse complement strand
ATGTGACTAAAAAGCTATTGAGACGGGGTCTCCGAATATCTGTTGAATATCCAACATAAAACTAACTTTACCTCGGTTTGTCAAGGTAACATGAACTTTACGTTACGGCTGGTTGTGTACTGTTCACTTCACTCCATAAAGTTTAAACAAAGAGAGCGTTAGCACCGGAGGGACAAAACGCTGGAACCAGAACAAAACTGGAGCTTTTAGTTAAGGCGCAGTAACTGAAATTAGTAATACACACACACACACACACACACACACGTTTGTTTACATCAGAAAACGTTATTTCTGCTGTTTCTGAAACGCGTCGTGGTCGGAGTAACATCACACGTCTGATCGGAATCATAACATCACGTTTAAACATGTAAACATGTAAACATGTAAACATGGCTGAAGAGTGCATGAATACGGATGAGACCTTCAGCAACTAAATCCGTTCATTACATTCGTGTTTGACCCAAAACTCACTTTCAGTCTGGTTTTCTGAGCTTTGAGAAACAGATGAAAATAATTTTTTTTATGTTTTAGAGTAGCTGATTATTTCAAACACGCTGCTTCTATGTTTAGACATTTATCCACGTTTATCACCGCTATCATATGGGTCGGCTCTGTGTGATTCCATCTTTATATTAACTCATTAAATGCTGATGTCAGTACTGTGACCAGTCATCGTCATCTCTCTCTACTTTCTTCTTCTGTGGTGTCTGTCCTGTCTGGTAGGGAGAACATGGTAAAGGACCAGATCTCCACAGACAAGAAAAGATGTCACTGAAACAAGAACTCAACCTAACGAGTTGTTAATGCTGCTGTCAGCAAACCAAGCAAACATCAATGAGCCAAGTGCATGCATTACGGTCAGAGGTCACGCACACACACAAACACGTGCACACACACCCACACTCATGTCTATGCTGGATCTAGGTTAACTTTGTCTGGCCAATCTGCTCTGGTTTTCTACCCTTAATCTCCTCGCTGCTTTAACACAGTAGGAGGAAGAGCTCATAATACCAGAGGATTTTCTGTATTCAGGGTGTGAACAATGAGACTGGTAAACAACAACAAAAAACATCAAGATAAAAATACAAATAACCATCAATGGTACAACAGCAGTGTTGTACATTTACTGATTCATCCATTTATCTATCTATTTATTTATTTATTTGTTTGTTATTATTATTATTATTATTATTATTATTATTATTATTATTATTATTATTATTATTTATTTATTATTATTATTATTATTATTATTATTATTATTTATTATTATTATTTCTTGATACACGTGTCAAGATACAAAATAAAATGTCAGTTATAATTTTATTTCAGGTCTAAAAGAAGGAAAAATATTAAAATGTTTGTTTTATAAAAATAATTTGGACAGAATTAATTAAACATTTTCTGGACAATCTGACGAAAATTAAAACTGATCAGTTTTTATTAAATGGATTAGATATAATGGTCCAGGAAGGTGGTTTTCCTTCCTGGTTCTGGTCCTGATGGAGGTTTTCCTTCCTGGTTCTGGTCCTGATGGAGGTTTTCCTTCCTGGTCCTGGTGGCTTTCTTGCTTGTGCAGCTCAGGATGGAGGATGGGTTCAAAGAGAAGATTTGGTCGAATCTGTTGGTTTCCTTAGCTAGCTCATTATTTTATGAACTGGTTTATACAAACACAGATATTATTCTGACTAATGTGGTATATATAGTGGATTTGTTTTAACTGGATTTTTGGACTATAATGAACTGGATTGTGTCCGTAAAAGTGCTCTGACATGACATGTTGGTTAGATAAACAGCAGCAGCCTCAGTGGTGGGAAATGGACCCTCATGCTTTGCTGATCCGTCCTGCACGGTGCATCACTGTCTGTCCAGAAAACAACTGAGGAATGTTGAAGGTTTTCCTCTGATATCCTTGTTAAATGAGATAAAACACCTTCTGCAGCAGATCCCGCTCAGACCTGACCCAGGAGAACTTATTTTGCTTTTCTTTTTACAGGAATCACGTTTAAATTAGAAAATTAATAGTAAACAGTCCCATCATGACCAAGTCTGCCCCCTTATCTCTTGAAATACAGTATAACAGAGTGTACCTGAACATCCATATAAATATTAGTAAAACATGACAGCTGATATCAGCAATGTAAAATGATTTCAAATGGCCAAATACCTGAGGGAATCTTTTTAAATAAACCAATTTAATCATAAATTTATTCATTATATCAACCACACTTCAAACATTATAAACAAAGAGCAGCTTTGTTGCCTATATGTAAGGAACCCGGCATTGATCTGAGCTGTGTTTCCAGATTTATTACAATTGATCTGCCCGTCCTCGTGGTGGAGGGGCGGACATCAGGGGGTTGCAGAATCTCAGAGTAGCCTGTACAGTGATCCGGAGAAACTGAGAGCTTAAACAGCAGAGAAAGAGAACATTGATCTGCAGCTGCACCCTCAGGATTCGTCTACCCTACTGGGTCAATGAAGATCTATACCCCCCCCATACATCGGCCTCCTCTTTCTCCTCCTTTACTATGCTCGATGGACCATGCATATGCATTGTGTCTTTCTGACCATGTGCTTCTCTCTCACGGTGAATGAGCCTCCGCCGGCACCACCCAAAACAGCAGAAAGCCTGGTATTGTACTGGCTTCACTGTAAAGCTGCGGTTTCAACATCAACATCCGACTCTGGACGACTTACAGCCCAATACAACACCAGCATTGTTAACACCAGTGGGTCTGCCATCTCCTCTGACATGCTGTGGAGGATTTATCCTGCTTACTTTGCAATGCATTTGTTTTCTACCCTGAAAGAGGCACATGGAGCCGACTTGAAATGACTTTGTGGTGAACTGACCCTGTACAAATAAAGCTGAATTGAATGGAGCTACAGTGCACATGTCATTTGTCATCAGCCGCACACATGCCAGACTGTGATGATTTATGAAATGTCCAAGAGCAGAAGAAGGCAGCTGAGGAGTCCCAGCTGCATCTACTCATTCCAGGGAAAACGTAGCCTCAGAGCAGGCTGCTCAGCCCACACCTTCAACACCCATTTGGAGGTCAAGAGACGTTCCCTTTAGGGACTGCAGTAAGTTACCACACAATATTATAACAAAATGGCTCCAGTGCATCAATTTTCCTGAGAAAAATTATTCTCTGGAGCTCAAATTAAGCTACTCTTTATTTACACTGAAACTTTAATCATTACGCAAAAATGGAAGATTTTATGCAAAAGCAAGGAATGGATAAAGAACACTCTGAGCATGCTCAGTCACTTTTCTTCCCTGTGTTATGTACACAAACAATTACATATTAATGCCACATGAACGGTGCATGAGTAGTCACAGATGAGATGTTCATCTAGTAACTCAGCATCCTCAGGACCAGGAAGTAGTGGAAGAGGAGAGGGGACTGATCATACCTGTTTGCCAGATGTAGAGGGGTTTAGTTTCCACTGCAGTTTGTGCATCAAGTGCCCAGATGGAGAAAAACAGCAGCGCTAACCTCCAGAGAGAGGGGGATGGTGCCCATTTAAAAACCCCCATGGTTAGCAGGGCTCTGCCAGGCAGCCCCATGGCCACCGCACTGTCAGGTACTGTACTTCCAATTCAGTCAACAGGAAAAGGAGAGCCTGACCAGACGGCGGGGAGCTTAAGTGTGCTTTCTGCTTTATCCAAAATGTGTCCAAGTAGAAATAATCCAGGGTAAATAGGGCCAATGTCGCTCGGTGTATTCGTCTCTTTTCTCTGTTTTTCTGTCTTGGCTTCTGAATGGTAAAAAATGAGCTCTGGCAGCAATAAAACAAGGAACAATGGATCCTTGAGCCCAGCCTGCCTCTGCTGCTGCACGCCGGCTTGATGCAGCACCTCCCTCTCTCACTCTCTTTCTCTCTCTCTTCCACACACAAGCACACATGCCCACCCTCTCATCCCTTCCTCCCTCCCTCCGTCTCACTTGTCTTTTTAAAGGACCCAGTGAAGCTGCACACTGATCTAAGTGGAAAGTGGAAACAACATAGAATATATAGAATATGCAGTTTTTCTGCATCCTAAAAGTTTATTCTTTATATTTAAATATACCCACATTGTGGATTTTACTTAATTAAAATTCTCTTTCGAAAGGCAACAGAATAATGATTTGAATAGAACTTTATTTGTCATTGTAAAAAAAAAAAAGTGCAACAAAATGACAAATTAAATTAAATTATGGGGTATCACACTGTACTCTAGAAGTAGTCACTTTCTACTGTATGAGGTACCAGAACTGGTAAGTATTTATGTTTGAATAAAACTGAAAGTAGTAGTTTTTGTTTTAATGACAAATTTGTTTATTTGTTTAATTGATTGGATGCATTGATTCTTTTGTCAACAAAGAAAAATTTGAAGAGATCTGATCGGTGCTAATCTGGTTTCGTGGAAAGGTGGGACCAGTTGGGAAGAGATCCATGGCTCATTTATGCTCAACATTGATACATGTAATTTATACAGTACATTGTGTAATAACAGAGTATTACCACTGGAAATCTTGGTGGTTGGTTGCACAGTAAAGCCAATGAAAGAAGAATAAAATAATACAAATGGCAGATCTATGTGAAGAGAAGCTGAGCGAATGTGAACAGAACTACTTCCCTTGCCTGGGCAAAGAGACAGAGAACTTCTCGAACTCATTTCTAGTCCGTCTACATTTATTTCAAACCTTCAAATGCCACTGCCCACATACTCCACACAGGTGGAGACACATCCACTAGAGGGCAGTGCAGAGTTCACTTCTGAGTTCTGACATCGGTTTTAATAGCAAGCATTCAAAGGCTCCATACAAATGAAACATATGCATATTTAATGTTGAGTATAAATGAGCGCTAAAGGTCCACTTGTACTCTTCTCAAAAGACATACGGAGCATTTTGTACATTTTTTGCATCATTTACATGCATAATTTGGTCTGTTTTCAGTGTCCTTGTGAATGCATTCTCTGATGGTGGCCAACGGAGAAGTACCACTGGAAACCACGGGGGCAGTGTTGAGCAGTATGTGCAACCTGCAAAAGGAACAAAGAAGAAGAAGGCGTTGCTACGCATTTAATGGCTGCACAGACCACCGCCAACTACTGTGCTGCCTTTTTATGTCTCTTTCTGAGAATCAATGTCACGGTGTCCTCCACCGTCGCCATGTTTGCTGAACCCTGGGGATGAATTCTGAACTCTGCCCTGCTCTCTGGTGGATGTATTGACTAGCACCAATGCTAACGTAAGGGACGCATGAAAGTATGAAGGCAGTGACGTTTGAAATTGACGTACCTATTTATGTACGTAAAGGGAGCATGAATGAGCCTTTTGACTGACATCAGAACTCGGAAGTGAACTGAATTCTGCCCTGCTCTCTGGTGGATGTACTGACTAATCATGCTCAGATAAAGGAGTCATGAGGTGCTGGGCGCTAAATTAATTACATCCAACCTGCCAAAAGCGAGTTAAAATTCAATTTGGTGGGTATAACCACATCAGCTTAATTTGTTGGCTCTAGAAAACCAAATCTACAGCCACTGCTGCTCAGCAGGCAATGGGAGGGACTTTAGTTTGATGAAACACCATTAACCAATCATATGGTAGGAACAGTGGATTAAACCATTCTGTAAAAGAACAAAGGGGGGCAGGCACTCCTAAAACTGTGTAGGGGGACAGGCCAGGTTCACAGGGTGGCAGAGAAAGACTGTGCAGCTGAATTTAAATGCAAGCACATCAGAAAAAGCGAAGAAATGAAGAAACAGAAAAATAAGCAGCATCTGGCTGCAGTTTAATGATACTGGAGACTAAAAAGCAGAGAGCAGAATTTGAAAAGTAAAAACATTAAAAATCTTCATCATCTTCAGATGTTGACCTTTTTTATTTGATTGGTTAACTAACTGTGTTCACTTGTTCATTTAAAGGTTCGATTAAAAAGCCTGAAAATGTTTTTTAAGAAAACAGAAAATGAGAAAAATGCTTACCAACACACAAACAGCATTATGAAAGCTAGGTTAGGTTCAAATAGAAGCTCTGAGTGATGCAAAATGAAGATTCATTGTGGAGCTGGGAGAGTCAGCTCTTCTAGGGAGCTGAATCTTTGAAAAGGGCCAGACATCCTATCATAATGTGTGATGCTAATCACTTCATTTCCCATGAACATTATTTAATGACATGACACTAACTAAAGTTCTTACTTCGTGTACCTGATGTTGTTCATGAGCTGCTGCCTGAACATTAATCTGAATAAAAAATTAAATTTATATGAAGGAAGATGTGTAGAAACTGCCAGGCTGGTTAAAAAGTAGTTATTAAGTTTGTTCCTTCCTGGAAATGCAAACATTGAAAGAATACTGTTTAGCATTTTCATGAAAAAAATAAAATAAACAAATAAAAATATAAAAAAAAAAACATAATTAAATGCATTCAGTTGCACTTACAATCTGGATTATTTTCCCTGAAATAAAATGCCGCTACTGGAAATTCTGACCAGTAACTTCAGAATCTACCAGCCATGTTGGCTGGTGATCAGCAAAGTTCATTTGGAGGCCGGTTAAAGAGTCGTGGTCAGTTTTTACAGCATTTTAAACCATGTCTATCTGCGTAGCGTACATCAAAGTTCTCTGTCATCTTCTGCCCAAAATGACACGTAAAAGCTAAATGTGAAGGTAAACCATTTAGGAAATTCAACTGCAACACAGGATTTAAAAAGGATTTGGAAAAGGGGATTACCGTTTTTAATGTATGAAACGGAAAGCTATTTAAAATCAGATTTTTGAATTGTGTTATTTATTTAATGTTTAAAAAAAGCTTTTTACACACAAGTACATTTACAAATCACAATATTTAATAATGAATTCTTATTTTTTGTGTATTTTGTATGGATATTTCAATTTAAAATAAAAACTTTGCTTTTGATTTGTTTTTGTATTACTTGTTAAATTTGAAATGATATTTAATAATCTATATTTTTATTTCACAATTAATGACTCACCAACAAAATGCTGCATTGCTATTTCAAAGACCTTCCTGGAGCTCCTGGAGATCATGGGCCTCATTTATAAAACCTACAAACAAGGTTTGGGGTTTATAGAAAGAAAACCCGGTCGTTTGTATCATGTTTGGTCCTTAAAGACGTTTTGCATCACTTTATGGTAAAAGCATAGCTCAAAAACTGTGGTGTAAGATTTGTGTGCACAAGAACACATCCATGTATATTCATCTAAAGCTGTGCATAAATAAAAATACATTTTTGTCTGTGTAAAACAGGAGTGTCCAAAGTTGGTCCTCAAGGGCCGCTGTCCTCAAGGGCCGCTGTCCTCAAGGGCCGCTGTCCTCAAGGGCCGCTGTCCTCAAGGGCCGCTGTCCTGCAGGTTTTCAATGTTTCCTGCTTCAACACACCTGACTCAAAGCTCACATTGAAACCTGCAGGATTGTGGCCCTCGGGGTTTGGAGATGGACCTCTGCTGTAAAATCACACATAAAATATTGTCTGTGAGAATAAGATTTAAAAAGTTACAGCTTCAAAAATTATAAACACAAAATGTAATTTATGATTACGGTTTCTTCGTTATGAATTTACGAAACACAGCTGTGAAGAAACTGTCAAAGATACGTCACATGGTCACAGACTTTATTCATGGAGAAGAAGATAAATTGATTTAAAAAAACGTGCATGCGTCTGAAGTCTGTTCAACTCGATGCCACCAGGACGGCCGTTCCAGGGAAGATTATGCTGGAATACAGGATAGAAACTAATTTAACTGAAGAGCTGTTCTAAGAGAAAAAGAAAAATCTGGATCTGATGGACTAAATTTAGTCTTGGTGAATCAGAATCAGAAGTTAGCTTAACACCGGTGTTGTGGCGCTGTAGATGGATGAGCTCCTCTTCCCAGTGAGCTGTTTTATAAACCATGTTCCAAGTCCGACCCTTTTAACCAAACCTCTGTCAGTTTACACTCACATTCACCTGCAATTCATCCACGAAACTCCTCACTGCCTGTTTCTGAGGATGATGGTGGGAAGTGGTAAGAAGCACATTCTTTCCTTTGTCTCTCCTCCTTTTCAACTACACTTCCTTACCTGGCAGCGAGGTCTATCAACCTTTTTTCGTCCCTCATCCCTTTTCTTCCATGTGTGTTTGTATCTCCTGAGTGTGTGTGTGCATGAGTGTTCGCCTGCAGGAACCCTGGTTTTCCCCTGATGCTGCTGCTTCCCATGAAGTCATTAATCAGCCAGTTTATCTGCTCCAGTTGTCTCTTCGGGCTCTGCCAGATCGCTGTTCTCCACCAGTCGGGTAACATCCAGGATAAACCTTAACGAAACCCTTGAATGTAGTTTCAGATATATTTCTGTCCAGTCAAGTTTGCCATTCAACTAATCCAGCTTGTCTCCTTGTCCGGATTCTGTCTGCTGCTGTCATCTCTGGGCCTTCTGCCTCCTAAGCTTGCCAGTTCTGCACCAATCACCAAACTACAGGACTTCCACTCCATTGTTCAGTGTTTTTTTGTATAGAGTTATACAAAATGGATCTGTTTCTAGTGTCTTGTCATGGGTTCTGTTGCCAAGACATAAGCAAACCAAGCAGCCAACCGCCCCCCCGACATGTCATGATATCTATTAAAAAATAATTTTAAAAAACACAAAACATTATTTCATGTTCTTCAAACACGTCATCACATCATTGAATAAATTACATACAAATGCACACGAACAGTAGTTTAATCCTGCTGCCTCTCTTATGTAGTGCATGTGCAGTTTTTGCTGATGACTTTTCAGCTGTTTGTGGTGGAAGTTGCATGTTTTGTCTTTAAAGACGCACTACATAACTTTCTAACTTTAACCGGGATGCCGTGTGACGTTGCAGCCGACTGAACTGAGCAAGACATTATTGAAGGAAGAGAAAAGAATGAGATAAAGGGACAGAGATAAGAGAAGACTGTCTTTTACTGCATGGAGGGAGCTTGGGTGAAAGATGGATGTAAAATTAGCCATCGATGGGGCGTGTCAGTGAGGACGTGCGAAAGTTGTGTAGTTCTTCTTCAAACTAGTAAACTTGTTTAATCTAAATGCCGGCCGCGCTCGTCAGCAGGGTCCAGCAATACATATAAAAGCTTAGTTCATAGTTCATAGTAAATCTATGGATTCTAATACGGTGTTCCTTTTATTATTTATTATTATTATTTAGACCAGCTTGGCCTTCCAGTCATCGTCAGATTGTTGTCACCCAGCGCTAACAGCACTTTCTACATTCTGTGTGTCGGTCATTTCCTTCGGCCTGTTTCTAATCATCGTTTGTTTGCTCCTCTCAGAAACCCAGACCTGCCTGCTCGCCTGCCACATTTTCCTTGCTTCTCTGCTAATCTCCAGTCTCTTCTCTCTACCGGTGGATTACAATAAAGCTTTTCCTCTGTTCTGTCTGCTTGGATCCTGGTTTCACATACAGCTGCCAACCTGTGAAGCCACAATATGAAATTAGATGAGTAATGTTGCTACCATCATAAACTGGTTCATTTTTAACACTTTTTTGTTATTTATAGTACGACTTAAAAACTTTCAAAACTTTGGTGTCTAAAGGATTAAAAAGTGCCAATTAATACTAAGACTTTTTTTAATAAGTGACCCCAGTAAAGTTAAAATCTACAGCCAGGGTGACACCGGTAGGCCAACCACAAAAAATGAATATGAATGTGTGTATTACATGTAATGTGTGTAGGGGGCAAGAGGAAGGGGTCCAAATTCTAGTTAGGGTCCCATAAAGGCTGGACCAGGCCCTGCTCCAACACAGAAAAAGTACCGTTGTGTCCTGCTGCGTCCATCCCTCAGTACATCAGCAGGGGAGCCTCACAATGAAACTCCTCTGGTGGGATTCATGTAAGAGGGTGATACGGGGATCAGGGAGACACCGTCTGACAGCTTCATTTGACTTTTCAAGTGTTTTGAGACTCTCCTTACACATGCTGCTGTATTAACAGCTTACACACTAAACCAAACAAATTCGCAGTGTCTTCTTGTTAGACAGTTTTCAGTTTCTTTTTCTATCAGACACGTTATGAAGACGTGAAGATGAAGACGGAAGGATTACCATGGAAACAGATATGAATGACAGATGACAGATGTGTGTCTGATGAAAAAGAAACCGAAAGCTGCTCTAGATTAATGGACCAACTGCCATTTTAAATAAATCTGTTTAAAATTACATGTTTCTACCAACTGATCCCACACTGCCATCTCAACACAGCTAATCCATACTCAGGTACTGTATGCTGCAGTAAAAAGTGCCCGATGACAGCTATGAGGGTACAACGTGGCCATCAGAGTGAGAACATCCAGGCTCGCATGGTGACTTTAGGTTTATTTCTAACATGTCAGAAAAAAAGTGATGACACAAAAATAAAGGTATGTTTTCTACAAGTTATTCTGTAGTTTAACATCTACGTACAGCTTAAAATCCATACCATGGAGAACTGCAGCGATACAGTTGTTAAAGCTCTGTGTTTCATTACGACGCTGCTCAGATGGCTGAGATCTACAGGCAGACAGTGTTCTGGTTCTGACTTCGTTCTGGAGTCTCAGAGCCTCTGTGTTTTCTGGTGAACTCAGTTTAACCAAAACCCAAGTTGGAGGACTTTACTCTGTGGAAGTAAACATCAGATGGAAGGTGGTCTCCTGAGGGGTTTTGCACGAAACCAAGATAAGGGATTAAGCCGGGATATGTTGGTTATCCTGGCTGAATTTAGCCCTAAGTCGGTTGCA
>JBAFTA010000019.1:1052702-1064650 GCA_036919975.1 Melanotaenia parkinsoni | reverse complement strand
GCACCTTCTCATCCTGGCTCAGCAAACGTGCATCAATTAAGCCAGGATAGGCCGCGCAAGCTAGGTCAAGCTGGGCTTGCTCAATTATCCTGGATTTCTTTATTCTGGTTTCGTACAATACCCCTCTGGAGGTCCTGGACCAGGTGAAGGTTGGTCTCCAGGATGCCCTTCAGTTTCCTGAGCCTCCTCACTTCAGCCACCTGCTGACCTGAGTCCAGCTCAGCCTCCAATGGTGAAGTCCTCGCTGTCTCTATCAGCCTATTCAGTCTGTTTCTGTTGCTGTGCACTAGCCTCCACAAACTGGTAAAACTGGTACAGACCAGCACTGCACTGGGATGCTCCTTGGACCCAGGTGAGAAGATAATGGCTAAGCTCTCATCCACGTTGAAGGACTCCCCTCCCCACCGCCCACACTCCTCTGACAGCCCTGCAGAGCTGCTTCAGACACAGGCTGCTGCATCCAACGCTGAGAGGTCCTTGATTCCTGCAGCAGTTAGAAACCAGAACTGCTTCCAGTAGACAGCAAACACAAATCATTAAAGTTCATACTTACATTTTCCTATTTTTAAAGTTCCTTATATATTAAAAGCAGGAAGATTTCTAGGGAGCCTGTGTGGTGTTTGCATGTTCTGTAGGTTCTCTCCCGCACGCCTCTGTCTCTATAAATAAAAGTCAGCTAAACTGACATCTATAAACAAATTAGTTTCCCCAAAATATTCTCAAAATTCACTTCATCCTCAGAAGAAATTATGCTAAAATAAATAAATGAAAATGATTCAGTTCAGTTTATAATTAATATTAAAATGTACAAACTGGATCAAAACAGCATTAAACAGTCCTCACACAATACACATTGTGGCCATAAACCCAAGATTCCCTCAGAATAAGAACTGAAGTCTTCACCTGAACTCCACAGTCCATGTTTTGCAGCATGTGGGACATCAGGTATAAAACACTGACATTTACTCTGCTGGTTTGAAGGAAAGAATCTTCCTCTAACTCTTCCTCTGCTGCCTCTTCTGCAAGTCGCTCTGAATGAAAACAAAGCAGCACAGAGCGGAAACGTGTTGTTTAACTCTGGTTTCCTTCCGTGTGCAAGTCGCGATGTTCGGCCATTATATTTCCTGCAAGGTTTTAATATTGACAGATCTTTATGATTAATTAATTTAACTGAGAAATGAAGTAATCCTGACATTCCTAGTCACACAGAAATGTTCCACCATCTTTGCAGCATGTAAAACACCCTGCAGAGTAACCAGGTGGTGCAGAGAAGATTACTTTCTGCAGCACAGAGATACTTTTAGCTGTTTAAAATAATTTCCACATGAGATATCTCTGGATTTTTAGTTGGTGTCGTACTGTAAGTTCTTTACTGAAGAAACATAAAAGACAACTGAATCAGGGAAGATTATATGTTTTAATTCTTTGTTGAAACCAAACCAACATTTATCACGTTCAGGCTACTAAAGCCTACATCCAACAGTCCAGGGTAGAGATCAGGATTATTTGCAATAGAGACTAAAATAGATTCTAATTGCGTCTTTCTTTTAAGATGGTGTGCTAATCTCCAAGTCTTAATTATGTTAAGTGATACCAGATTGACACAAGTCGGCTTAATATCATTAAGGTTCTTGAAAGACAAGAAATCCCTCAGTGGGTTTTTCCAAAGTGCCGCCTCAACATCCACCCAAACTGAGTGTAGCCTGGTTGTCAGGCTGTTTTCAGACTCATCCAATGGAAAATTCAACCGATGGTGAGTCTGTCTAAACTTATTCTCCTTTTCGTTTTTCAGCACTTCTCTTCTAGGCATGTAGCAGAAACTCTGCAGCCGTGGCCGGAGGTCCAGGGAAAAGTATTTTTTCATTAAGCAGCCAGGAGCTGATGGTTGGAAACGGAAGGATGAATTCTTACAGGCTGAATAAAAAGCAGCTAAACAAGCTTTAATCACTCATTTATTTTCATAGCAAGGTTTTGAATTCATAGAACCACCTTCCACCTATGTAATATTCCCAAAATGAGGAATGATTATTGTTCTGTCCCAGAAATGTTCTGAAAAGTCTCCATTTGATCCAAAGTGCTGCAGTGAGGGTTCTGATGAGGATCATCATCAGAGATCATCTTCTAGTCATCGAATCCCTGTTAAATTAGTTAATCAGAGTTCCAGATTTTCTCTTCAGAGCTTCACTCTCAGACTGCAGGTCTGCTGGTGGCTCCAGAGGTTCTAAAAGTAGAACTGAAGGACCCTCTCAGTGGAACCAGCTCCCAGTTTGGCTTCAGGAAGCAGACCTCCCCACCTTCAGATCATCTTCAAACTTTCCTGTCTGATAAAGCTTATAGCAGGTCTGGCTCGGTGACCCTGATCCATCCTTTTAGTCTTGCTGCTATTGGCCGAGGCTGCAGGGGGATGTCCCATGATGCACTGGGCTCTCTTTACCCTCCATGTAGAAATTTCTGACATTGTTGTTGTCATTAATTTGTTTCTTCTCTTCTTTCTCAGCAGGAATCCCTGGATTTATACATGAACATTCATGCTCCTTATAGACCCGTCTTACCTGTCCTCTCCACCCCCAGCTGGTCCAGGCAGATGGTCTGAAGTTCACCAAAGTACTTACAAATTATCAGAAGCAAAACGAATTGTATGAACACGGTTATATATTGGACTGTGTCTGCTGATTTAAAATAATTTATTATCACTTTTGATATTTCCGTTAGATTGGGATGACTTCATTGAACTTTCAAATATAATAATGCAAAATTGTGATTGTAGAATATCAGCTTTTTGTCAAAATGTCTTTACCCTTAAGGCCTGAATTTATATAGAAAATAAATAACTACAGGAAAAAATAATAAAAATAAAATGACTGGCATAAAATCATACACAATTAGATATTATATAAATTAATAAATAAAGATAAATAATTAATTAGTCATTTAAAGAAACATACATAAATTAGAGTAAATATAAGAAAATAAATAAAACAATGGGCAGAAATTGTTTTCCACAACAGGCAGTTAAATCTGAAAATCAAGTGATGTAGAATTAGTGGAGCTGAGATGAAGACGTGGTATCAGATCTGTGAAGTCCACCATGACATCCAGAAACCAGCTGACAGAATATAAACCATAATAAAGGTGGAGGGACCATGCAGGCTGTTTTTCTTTTCATTTTTTGCTCATGCTTCCTCTACCCCTCATTTCCCCATCCCCCATTACCCGAACCCCCTGCTGCACTCTCCACGACCCCCCAGGATCTGCCTGGCTCTACCAATGGCAGAGCTACAGCTGCATTCCTTCCCAGAGACAAGAGTCTCCAGGTCTTTTGTAATCGTTCTCTCTGCCTGTCATGCCGCTTAACACCAATCACACGTTTAACGCCCAATCATTCCACATCACAGGCCACGAAACTGGCAAAGTGCACAACATGGTGTACGTGGTTTTTACTCCTGGGTGTGTCAGCTGACTGCCGGCTGCAGCCACTCAAGCAGAGGGAAGAAATTTAACATAAAATGTTTGTTTCTGCTTTCATCCTGATCCTACTCAGTTGAACATTTGCTGCATCTTGAAACGTTGGATGTTAAGATGAGACCTGAGGTCAGCTGTGACTCGCCCCCACCGTTCATCAGTTTTCAGATGTTTTATTTTAGTAAACAAACAAAAAAACTCTCTGACAGACAATATGGATTCACCATCACTGGCACTAATAGTTAAACCACAAAAGCTGTTCACCAGAAGCAAAATATAATCAGATGTTTTTTGGATATTGATGTAGATCAGGGGTGTGAAACATACAGCCTGGGGGCCAGAATCGGTCTGCCAGCGGGTCCAGGGATGAATTAGGTTAAAATTAAAATACTATGATGGGATGTGTGTTCCCAGGGTAGGCAAGTTCGATCCTAGAGAGCGACAGTCCTGCACGTTTTTATGTTTTCCTGATTAAACGGATCCAACAGCTTCTTGAGTTCTGCTCAGGGATTCCTTCATTTGAAACAGGGAAACCTCTAAAACTTGCAGGGCTGTGGCTCTGTAGGACCGAACGTACCTGCCCCTGGTGTATTCTGACACCAGCAAGAACTTCTTCAGGATTTGAGCTCATGCACTGGACCACACAGACCAGCCTACACTCTCCGTGCACACCACTGAGCCTTGGCTGGATTCAGGAAACTAGTGACAATACCAGCCCTATTGTCGTCTATACCAATTTGATTCTAGTCAAACTCACTCAAATCGTTACACTAGTCCGTTTTTCCTGCTTCTAACACTTTTAACCCTTCACCTCCTGCCTAACATAGCCCACCCACTAACATGTGCCATGATGGAGATAACCAGGGTTCTTGACATCACCTGTCTGCAGTGATGATGTCATCACTGACTGGCGTAAGAGAAGCTAACAAAGTAAATCCACCGACCCGGATTCCAGTTTAACTATAAGACATCTGCCGTTGAAAGAAAACCTAAAGCTGGAACCATTTGCATGTCTGCT
This sequence comes from Melanotaenia parkinsoni, assembly GCA_036919975.1. Classification (NCBI taxonomy): domain Eukaryota; kingdom Metazoa; phylum Chordata; class Actinopteri; order Atheriniformes; family Melanotaeniidae; genus Melanotaenia; species Melanotaenia parkinsoni. The sequence goes on along the minus strand of JBAFTA010000019.1, from coordinate 1,060,170 downwards.
TCATAAAGTCTTCAAGCTTAAGGAAAAATCCACCTAAATAAATTCTGTTATTCATTCATTCTCCGTACGGGCCGCTGGGAAGCTGGAGGACACGTCACCAGTTCATCACAGGGCCACACAGAAAGAGACAAACAACCGCCCACGCTCACGCCTCGGGGGAATTTCGTTACCAGTTAACCCAACATCATGTCTGTATGGTGGGAGGAAGCCGGAGAACTCAGAGAGAACCCACCCATACACGCGGAGAACATGCAAACTCCACTCAGAAAGATCTCCGCCCCCCACGTTCGAACCGCCTCCTTAGCCGAGGCTCGAACCAGTGACCTTCTTGCTGTCTTCCTTCCTGCCACCATGCAGCTAAATCCTTTCATGATTTTACAATCAGTAAATCTTCAGTGATGACACAACTTTACCTGCGAACATTTTTCGAATGTTTAGATAATTGTATCACAGCTCAGTATGAGAATGTCATGCAAGTAGTTTTATGATGTGCTGAACATAAAAATATTTAAAGACATCTGGAGAAGCGACACACAGCTGACACAGAGAATCTCCAAATGATGGCCGACAATAGAAAGGTTCCCTTTAAACAACAATATCTTCATTTTTATCATCTTCATGTATGAAAATATAAAACAGGACATCACACATTCACTTATGAAACCTGTGTAGTCATTAAAAGATCAGAGAGTTGCCAAGTGACATGCAAAAGTAAGGTTTAATAAAATTTGTATCATCTCAGATCTAATAGACAAGTTGTATTAATATTCTTGGACAGTTTTCAAGTTGATGGACTTGATCTGGACCGTCTACATGTGTGGGATGCATCCAGAATCCAGGCTCGTGGTTATTTGATGCTTCAGATCAGGCGTGGGTCCGTATCAGCTCACGTTAAACCTCCACATGATCAAGCTGCTCTGAGAACTACAGGACCTCCTCCTCCTCCTCCTCCTCCTCCGCTAACCTTCCTCCCCCTCTGACTCCGACTCTGAAACAAGAACAAGATGAACGAATGAGAGCTCCATCTGCTGGTTACTAAGAAAATTACATTTAACCATCAAAACCTTCAAATCTGGAAGCCATATCTTCTAAAAGAAAAAATAAATATATATAAATAATAATTTTATGTGAAAGTAATAATATTTATAAAATATAAAAATAACAACATGGCTTCTCACTGCACGCTTTCTAATAAAATTCATTTATCTGGTTTGATTTCACACTGCAGAAATTATGTATGAAGCAATAAATAATTCACTCCCTGAAAAGAGATGGGGGTTACAGTGTGAGGAGGGAATTCAGATTAAATCTGCATCTGTCCGAATCTGAAAATCTTTAGGATCTCAGTTTGTGGAGTGAAGCTGTGGAGCAGACTGAGGAGAAGACGTCCAAAGACAGGAAAGAAGAGTCGTGTTATATGTACACACACACATAGTCCAGCTTCACAGCCCTTTTATAAGCATGTTCAGATGTTTTAACACGTCTAACTTCTTTCCATGATAATCTCACAATGACTCAACCAGCTACTGTGTCAGCCTTTTGACCTGAACCTCTGGAGCTTGGTGATATTTTATCAAGTGAAAAACTCGTCCCAGAACAGAAAGAAATCATCCCAAAGCAGACAACAGATCCAAGATAAGTAAAAACTGATCCAGAAGTGGATAAATCTGATCCAGGAGAAGTAAAAACTGATCCCAGAACAGATCAAAGTCATTTAATTGTCCACACAGAACAAACTCAGACTCGAAGATGAATGTTTCTGACAGTAATTACTGTTTCTGAGAAAGAGGAAATGATCATGTTCTCACCTTCTTCAGCGTTTTGGAGCCACTCAACAAACTTCTTCATCTGTTCCAGAAAAACACTTTTTCCTTTGGCAGCGTGAGCATCTTTGTACCATTTCAGGATGGCCTCTTCACTCAGGACGTCAGCTGAGTGAAAAGAAACCAGTAAAAAGACAAGATGGTAGAAAGCGCAGTAACAGTCAGATCCAGTTAAAGGTGCCAGACGCTGACCTTTGTAGAAGAGCATCACAATCTTAGAGAAGGACTTCATGAAGTGGATGTTGTCGTAGCAGTACTCCTGTATCTTCAGAAGCAGAACCAGCTCAGACTGACCCTGAGTGCTGAACACCGCCAGCAGAGGAGCGTAAAGCTGAGAGACAGAGCACACACTCGTCAATAACTACACCTCTTCTAAACTTCTGTCTCTTTCTGTGTTTCTAGATTTCTTCATCCATCCATGTCCTCGTGTGGTCTGGTTCTGACTGGGCTGAATGCTCTGACCTCATCAATACGATCAATGAGCTATATACACAAAACACACAAAAACACAACAATCTAGTCAGAGTCTGAAGAACAGTTGACGTATCGGGACTGAGAGTCTGTAACGTTCCAGTCTTTTCTATGAAATCCCTCATAAAACCTGTCTTTTATGTTGTTTCCTTACATTTGTCTTCTTTTCTTACTTTACTGTTATTTTATTTTGTGTCATGTTATTTATATTTTTGTAAAGTTCTTCTGTTTCCTGATATATTAAAGTGTTTTTCATAACTCAGTGCTGCATTCGACACCATTGATAATATTCCGTTGCAGAGGCTTGAAGGTGTTACTGGGATTAAAGGATCCACATCAGGCTGGCTTAGGTTCCAGTTTGTTAATGATTTCCTCATTTTCCTCAGACACTACAGTAAATCATGGAGATCCTCAGGGTTCTGTACTTGGATCAGGGGTGGAACTAAAGCAGTATCACTACTACAGTTTGAAGTAAATTTTAAAGTAGTTTCCTAATTAGTCATCCTTTAAAAACATTTGCGTCTGGTTGCACATTTCTAGAAGACATTTTGTCTCTGTGCAAGTACAGCTACTAAAGTTATGTAGAACTATTAATCTGATATTAGCATAAAGCTACGCTGAACTTGTTGCAAATATTTCCACTTGGTAATTTGACTCACATATAAAACAGGTTTCTGTGACCATCTTGTCCCACCTACATAATATTCTCAAAATGAGGGATGCTGAAAAACTAGTCCATGGATTAGTTCCTTCCACATTGGACGACTGTAATTCCTGATTAATGTTCTGTCCTGGAAATGTTCTGAAAGACTCCATTTGATCCAATATGCAAGGGTTCTGGCGATAATTATCAGCAGAGAGCATATTTCGCCAGTTTTACCTTCTTTTCATCGGCTTCATGTTAAATCCAGAATAGAATTTAAATTTCTTCTGTTTTTTTTACTGGAGGTTCTCCAGATTTTTACATGAAACTATCCAGTTGAAACTGATCATATAAGTGTGTGAGACTAACTTTGAGATGTTTGAGAGCCTGCTCTGTGACCAGCTCTTCCTTCTTGTTCCACTCCACTGCGTTCATCAGGCATGTCCACAACAAGCCAATCACAGCCTGCTCCTGCAGCTCATTTCTCTTCATCTCCTCTTTGACATAAATCACCATCTGAACACACAAAGACACGTTAAAGTCTGTCTGATGGGCCAGGCAGTGTTAGTGAGTCCATCATTCACCTCTCTGATGGGACATTGCTGCGACAAGCGGCCCTGCAGTTCTTTCTGCAGCTCTTTGCGGGTTCCCAGGTTCTGCTGCACACGAAGGAAGTCGGAAAGCTCCTTGAGCCCGGCTTCAGTGAAGTACTTTGAGAAATGCTCCACATTCTGCTTGTTTGCAGGAAACAGCTCCTGGAGTCAGAAAAAGATGAGAAACTGAAGTCAGGCAGCATTAGAATCAGAGCCTACCTGGGAGGCAACACCTGTATTTTAAACGTTAGAATCTTTCAATGAACCTTCTTTGATTTGAAGAGCTTTGAACATTCATCATTCTCTCAGATGATGACGGTCCTGATTGCTGCACACCTGTTGGCAGATTGTCTTTATTTCTGACTCTGAGTTGCTACTAAGGGGCCAAAACCATGACACCAGCAGCAGCCTGAAGCACTGATTCAATGCAGGATGGAGCCATGCCTTCATTTTGTTTCCACCAATTTCTGACCCTGCCATCCTAATGTGGAGCTAAGAGTTTACCCTGCTGAGCTTTATACATTAGATGGACATATACCAGTGTTGCTGTCTATGAATTGTCAATAATGTCCAGGCTACTAGATCCTACAGGATGCAGTGGTGAGTGCGAGATTATGCATTTGATATGGAAGACAGAGTAGCACTGAATACTCTGAGCCAGTTTTCTCAAGGTGGAGGAGGCTGCTTGCTAGCACATCAGCATAATTTTTACAGACATTGTAAAACATTATTTATTTCTAAAATAAAATCCATTGTCACTTTGAGTTTCTGAAGTTAGAAATATGTATAATAAACTAAAGTTTCTCATCAATCCATCCATCCAGCTATTTACAGGGAATCCTTAAAATCAATGTACAAGCAGATGTAAAAAACCTTAAACTGTCAAAATTCTGCAAAAACGTTCTGATAAATACATAAACTTTATTTTCTGGACATTTAAAACCAGTTTTAGAACTTTTACAGTTCTTAGAGCTTAAATTCAGTCTGAAGCTTTTCTATTGATTGCACTGCAGAGAAATTCTGTCCTCACAGCCGCGTCAAGCCAGATGTTTTCATGGTATTATTAGTTTTATACTTGCATTCAGTACAGAGACCATAATTAGGGATGGGAGTTCATGTTGGTCCAGAATGGGGTCTGGCCGGGTGGGGAAGGGTGCGTGGGCTTTGTTTGTATGTGTGTGAGTTTGTTTGATTGTTTGTGAACTATTATGAGGTGTGTTTTTTATTTTTTGTTACATTCTTTGGTGTGTGAAGGCTTTTAAATTTTGTTTTTAATGTGCATATTTTTGTTTATATTATTGTACTGTATTTATTATGTATTGTGTTGCTTTGTGCATGAAAAGAGCTCTATAAATAAAGTTTGATTTGATTTATCCTCTGCATAAAAATGCAGATATGGCCATCATCTCGACCATGTCTCCATGGTGATAATATCCGTCTTTAAAACCACCAGATGTGATGACTGAAGTTAAGCAGCAAATATTGATGAAGAAACTGACAAAACGGATGATCTGGCTATGATTTTTTTCTTTTTATCATTGTCTTTGTGCAGCAGTGCTAGAAGTCATACAATGCAGTATCACCAAAAGTAAACAAAAAATTATTTAAAAAAATAAATCGTTGGCTGTTTGATATGATTTAGAGAGATTTATATAGAGGACGTCTCCTTGCTTCCTTCTGCTGTTTTACTTTCACCAGATATCTGAACCTCATCTGTCTTCATAGATGTGTGCATGGCTGTTTTATGACCAGTAGATTTTACAGCTGTTTCACTAGCAAACCTCATTAATACTGAAAGGTTATATGACATAAAGGCAAATAGTATCTAACTGAAATATGCTGCTGTTATCAACATGTTTCATCTTCAGCTTCACCTGTCAGCGACCTGGGCCTGACTGACACGAGACTGATAAATTTAGCTTACTATTGCTAGCGCGTCCAGCAACAATACTTGGAGGTTAAGAGGTGTTGGTGTGAACCATGAAGCACTAGTTTCCTCCTTCTCTGCTGAGCGATAAGCACAACCAGAGAGACGGTACTTGCGATCAGCTGATCACCAACATCCGGTGTCATAATTCACCGTTAACAGGAGGTAGAGAGGACCAGCTTGTGCAAAACTGCAGGAAAGGTTTTTTAAAATGAAAGAGGGTGTGACGTCCATGTCTGTCTGTGATATGACAACCTCAGAATGTAGAAATACTGCAGCTTCACTTAACGTTTCCTTACCAGAAGCCTCTTATCGAGGTTTGCCTTCCTCAGCGAAGACGTTACAGAGTTTGAATCTTTCTCTGCGATCCATGCTTTGAACATCTTCACTGCAAATGATGCAGAAATCCCTGAAAACAAAGAAGTCATTACAAAATAGAAACATTCTGACTTACTTTAGTTGTTTTTTATTATTATTATTGTGATATTGTTTTGACTGCCTGTAGAAGTCTGTTTGGTTTTTGTCTGTCTCATCTTCTATGTGAGATGTTTCAGTCTAATACAGGTCTTAATTCCACCTTTGTTAGCGTTACATCTTCTTACCTTCTTTGACCACACTTTCAGTGAAGAGGCTGGTGATGATGGGAGGTGGCAGCGTGCCGTTGGCCAGCAAGATGCCAGTGAGTATAGCCAGTTTGGTCTGCTCGGACTCGCTGAAGGCCTTCAGGAAGAGAAGCAGCTGCACAAACCAAGACAGTAAAGATTTTATTAGTGCAGCAAACGCACAACAGTCCAGTATGGATGGAATTAAATAAAGAACAAGATGTGCTCATCAACCCGCATACTGCCACATCTTTACAGATTAAAAACCTGCATTCATATTACAGTGTTCATTGGCTGAATTAAATGAGTTTAGTCTGTTACTCACTTTTATGTAGCATTTTTTTTCCTACATTTAAGATGGAAATAACTTAAAAGAACCTTCTCAATCTTTATATATATATACTGTATATATATAAACAGGTCAAATACGACAATAATTCTAAATCTTTGCATATTCATTTAGATCGATGTTAAATCTTAAAATTTATAACTCAGTGTGTGTATTATTCTTCTGTCTGAATGTTCATTTTGATCATGTACAGAGCATTGGTCTGTCTGTCCCATGTACAAAAGGTGCTGTACGGATAAATCTGCCTTACCCATGGGTATGGTGTATATCTCTATACTATTTCATTTATTTGTGGTCAGGATTTCTTTTTCCATACTGCTAATATTTTCTAAACATCTGTCTCAGACCCAGAAAGTTTTTGCTTTCATGTAAATATGTTGTTCTTCAGTTTAAACTCAGTTCCTCTTCTCAGATTTAGTGTTGGACCACTCGGCTACACGCTTCATTAAAGATAATATTATACCTTCATATACTGGAGCAATTTCCAGTCCGAGATGTATCTGATATCACAATCAAAACTTCTTATAGTGTTTTCACCTTTTTGATTTCCTCCTCAAAGGCCTTCTCCAGATACTTGTACCTTCTGATGAGCTTACTGAACACCTGCAGTCACACAGCAGAGATGTGGAGTTAGAACCAGTCTGGTCTCGTTCTGTTCTGGACAAAAAGCATGGCGGTGGGGTTTACCTGAGCATGCAGACGGAGAGCAGCATGGCTTTCCTCCGAGGTGAACACACAGTACGCTGTCACCTTGGACCTGTCACCTTCATCAACACGAGTCCCTCCAGGAGCTGAGGAAGAGGAGGATCTCAGGTCATCTGTTTCCATCCATCCATCCACCCATCCATCTATCCATCCATCCATCCATCCACCCATCCACCTATCCATCTATCCATCCATCCATCCATCCACCCATCCACCTATCCATCCATCCATCCATCCATCCATCCATCCATCCATCCATCCATCCATCCATCTATCCGTCCATCCATCCATCCATCCATCCATCCATCCATCCATCCATCTATCCATCCGTCCATCCATCCATCTATCCATCCAT
>JBAFTA010000019.1:1027617-1037787 GCA_036919975.1 Melanotaenia parkinsoni | reverse complement strand
CCATCTTAATTCATGGATCGGAAATTTCCGATCCAACCTGGCGAAATTTCCGATCCATTAATGATGTCTACAAAGTTGGTGAGGCATCGTATATGCGTCCCAATGAGACACGCCTCCATTCAGGAAACCCATTCTGCAGTTTGCAGCTGGTTAGCACTGAGCAACACTCAGGTTAGCGAACTTTTTCATTCAACATGTCCGCAGCGTGGAAATATTTTTCAGTCGTAACCCCCAAAGCGAGACAGCAACATGCAATGTTTGCATGGCTTTATTTCTTTGTCTTTGTTAGACACTGGGGAGGCAATGGGTCACACAAAATGATGAATATGGTGGCACATTGTGTCTCTGACTGCTCTTCCATCTTGTGCATCAGGGGGGTGTCAGCATGTTCATTATCAGCTGCATTCAGTGGCTGAGTCGGACATTGCTCTCCTCTCATTGTGGTAATATTGTGGAGAATGACACATGCCACAATAATGTCACCTGTCCTATCTGGGGCGACTCTGAGCCTATGAAAGCACTGGAAGCGGCCTTAAGCATCTTAATAATTATCTCTACCCTATGGGGGTATTTTCCTATCTTTAATCAAGAGCACAATTGTTTGCTTTGAGAGCAAGATTTCTGGTTTTCACACTCAAATATCATCCTGCTTGCGCTCAAAACTCTGCTCTCACACTCAGAAAGTCCCTCTTGCTTTCAAATATCTTGTTCTTCCTTTCAAAACTCTGCGCTCGGACTTGGTCTCTTCCCCTCACACTCAGACACGTTCTCTTCGCACTCAAAACTTCTGCTCTTGGATATTTTTTCCTCTCTCTTGGGTTGCTGAAAGAGCTGTCTGTCAAATCTCCTCCAGCCAATAGAAGACGAGCTAACTCGAGCAAATACGCCTCACCTTCTTCAGGGTGCGCTTGTTTTACTTGACGCGGTCTTCTCAGAAAATCGTCACTTCACTCATCAGTAAAGACGTATGGATAACACAAACCCGCAATCTCGAGTAAGAATCCTTTTTATTATACTTTTCTTTTAATGTATGCACGTGGTGTTGTTTTTTTTCCAATGACATAAAAACACAGTGACTTACTAACTCACAGTAAAAGTACTCATTTAAAAAAATAACTGTACCTATACAAACGTACAGAATGCTATGCTAAGGATAAAGCTAAGAAAATAATAAATTTAATGAATAGATATGAATACTTATAAATCAGATGTTCTGCTTTTATGGTACTATAGATTTAACCTACAGTGCATATGGAGCTGATCACCATTCCTGTAGGTTTGTTAAATATGTAACAGAATTATCAGTGTACTACTAATCGTGTTGAGTAATTTAGATGCATTACCATGATGTAAGCCTCCTTCCATTTTGTTAACTGAAAAAAACATTTATGTATTTTTTTTTTGTTGTTTTGTTTTGTTTTTCGCTCACACAAAATATCTTACATGACATTAACCATTATTTTCAAAATTTCAACCCCTATTTTTCCTACAGGATCTGCTTCGACATCACATCTTGGAGAGATTGTTCAACAAAATCCAACACATAGTCACCCATCCTGATGTAGATCTTGATTATCTCCATTTCATGTGTACTCATGAAATCATCTTAGTTGAGGCAGTGGCTGATTACTTAGATTTGCCAGAGGCTATAGTAAATGGTCTGAGAGAACTCTGTAACTTAGTTTACTTTCAAGTTGAGAACCAAGAACTTGTTCCATCAATTGAAATTCAGGCAATGCAAGGGGCAAGAGGGCGACCAAAATTTACCATTCAACAAGAAAGGTTACAGGAATTAATTAACACTGGGTTGCCAGTCCCATGCATAGCAAAACTGCTAGGAGTCAGTGAAATCACTGTTTTCCGTCGCATGGCAGAATTTGGCATTTCTGTATCAGACTCATACAGTACACTGACTAACCAGGAACTTGACAATTTAGTCTCTGGAATAAAAGCTCAGATGCCCCATGTTGGCTACAGACTAGTGATGGGAAGGCTTAGGTCCTTAGGCCACAGAGTACAGTGGAGCAGAGTTAGGGCTGCTATGCACAGAGTGGATTCCACTGGAATTGTTTCTCGTTTAACACAGTTAGGCTGTGTTGTGAGGAGGCATTACTCTGTTAGGGCACCCCTCTCTCTTGTTCATGTGGATACCAACCACAAACTCATAAGGTTTGTAAGTTTTAATATGCATTTTAAAATAAAATTTTATCCTGTACCAAATACACTCACAATTACTTTTTCACCTTAACAGGTTTAACATAGTGATCTTCGGAGGCATTGATGGCTTTTCCAGAAAGGTTTTGAATTCATTTATATTTTTTTTCTTTTTTACTTAGTGATTTTGGAAAGGTTTTCAATTGTGAAATCATAACATGACCAGAAGGAACAGTAGTCAATAACATTAAATGTTTACAACAGAGTATCCAGGCATTTAGTGTCTGTATTTGTGTACAGATCATGTACCTGGAACCTGCCAGCAACAACAAGGCCTGTACTGGTCTCAACCTTTTCCTCATCTCCTGCCAAAATAATGGTTTACCCTCCAGGTATGTACAAGTAGTGGAGTCTGATAACAAAAGGTTTTCCTAATTCACTTCTATATCAGGACATGGAGTAATTATTGCCCTTTTTAAATATACGCTAGGGTCAGAGGGGATCAAGGTGTGGAGAACATTGATATTGCTCGTTTCATGTTCACTGTGCGGGGAACTGACCGGGGAAGTTTTATCTCTGGAAAAAGTGTGCACAACCAGAGGTAAGCACAAACAAATGTTTGTCAGATTAAATTAATGTAATAGATCAACACTGAATTGATATTACATTCACTTTTGCAATTATTACATTCATTTAATGGCTGCAGTTTTAAAACTAAACATATTAGTTTGTCACTTATTTGCAGAATACTCTAAACAAAAGGAAAAAAAATCCTCAACAGCTGTTCTAGAAGCTGCTGCTGGTCATTTCCTGTGGCTTGCCACAGACCTTAGATCTGCACATTACTCACCTGAAGGCTAAATCAGCTATCAAGCTTTATTTTCAGACTTTTTGTTACACTGGGTTGAATGCCCCCAAGAATATTTATAAAATTTTTGTCACACTGATGTTTAAAACATGAAAAGTTTTCATCAAACAGATTAAGTAGTAATGTAATAGATACCCCTCAGAACTTTTATTGAAGTGTGTGGACTTCATGTTTTTTTGAAAATGATGTTATTTTTGGGGAAGACGTAAATAGCTGTGATAGTTATGATACATAGGTTACAAACTACTCTTTTTACATTAATACAATCTTTTTCTAAACAGGATTGAACGACTGTGGTGCGATGTCTGGACTGCAGTAACAAGCATCTATTACGATGTCCTGCACAGTCTAGAGGAAGATGGACTGCTGGATATTTCGAACACGCTTCACATTTTTTTGGTTCATTTTGTGTTTTTACCCCGGCTCAGGAGTGACCTTGTAACATTTACTGAGGGCTGGAACCATCACCCTCTCCGCACTGAGGGGAATATGACCCCTCAGCAGTTGTGGGATGTAGGCCTACTACAGCAGAGAACAATGGAGGATGTAAATGAGGTACATGCTCTACAGTCCATCACTTTTGTACTGAATCTATTTGTTCCATAATATTGTAAAAAAAAAAAAAAAAATTAAAAACTTGTAAGTGCTATTTCTATCCAGGATCTGCAAGAACTTGACACAGACTGGGAAAGTGCGTTCTATCGTACTGACCCTGAAATGGAATCTGGGGTTGTTGTGCCTGAATTTCCTACCCCACTCAGTGAGTGGGAAATAACAGAACTTGAAGCTGCAGTGGATCCTAGAGCCCAATCTAATTCCTATGGTCGAGATATTTACTGTCGTTGTCTTCAAATCCTCCAGTAAGTAACAGCCAAGAGCATAATTCTGAAAACAACTGAAACACAAACACCAAATCACAAAAACACTGATCACATTTCATAACTTTATTTGAACTCTGTTACTTGTCTGTTAAGTTTTCTTTTTCTTTACGTTTTTAAATATTCAATGACATGAATGATAGAGTTCAAAATGAAGCTTTTATGAACTCTTAACTGTTGAAATAACAAACATGAACACCTTGGTGCCACAAACCAAGTTTTACATGAAATTACATTGAAACAAACTTCCCTTTAACTTGAAAGGATTTTTACACTCTCTGGGTTTAAACATTTACTTGCTGCTGAACATCAGTAGACATAACTGCAACAACTGTCAGTCCTTTTATACATGCACTGCTTTTCATCACTCTCATGGCAAGTGAATAGGTTGGTGTCAAGTCTGAATGAGTAATTCAGTGGTTTTTAGTTACATTTTGTAGCTGTGAACGTGGTTGGACCTTGTAGGATTACGTAGTTGTATTTATCTACACCCTTGAGAATTCTTGACCTAACAGGAAAGCTTCCATGACTACGTTTTTGAAATCTTCATATGACCTCATGTGTTGGACAGGAAATGTGATGGTATTAGTGCAAGCAGCCACAGATGGATAGCATATCTTGTGTTCACCGAACTGTGACTGGCAGTGATGACTGAACTTTACATTTACTCTGAAACTCTTCTTGTCCTCCTGAAGGATTGGGATGTGGCCCTGCCCTGTTACCCACTGAAGAAATCCTGTTGGAGACAGAGATGCAGCTTTCTCCTTTCCTGATTCAGTTTCATCTGAAAGTAGAATCCATGAAGATGAAAAATTGATTACTTTATAAAAGACTTTTATCGCCCTTTTATGTGTCTATGATGAAAAGAAAGCAAAGCCAAGGGCGATTAATGGACCTATGATAAAAATAAGAACAAAATGTCAAACAGCAGCCAATGACAAATATTCTGGCTGTATTGGAGATGGAAACAATTATTTTGCAGATCTAACTATGAAAAGTGATGTCAGTGTATTGTTATTGTGGTAACTGGTTATGGTGTTCAACATGTCTGAAAAAGACTTTTACCTTGCTCTAGTTCCTGGAGAAAATCTTGCAGGTGATTCATTAAAGTCACCTCTACCAGCTGCTTGTTTGAGCCTCTCTCACTGAATTCTGCCTGGCACACAGAGATGATAAAGTCTGCATCAGCCTGCCAGTGGAAAAGGAAATGGTTTGATTAGTCTAATCTCACTTGTGTCCATCTAACTATCCATTCATTCATCCATCCATCCACTCACTGCTCAAAATAATAAAGAGAAGACATGATCATTAGCATGTAAGTCAAAGTCAGTCACACTTCAAGGATATCAATCTGTTCTGCTGGGAAGCTATTGTGAATCAGTTTTAACGTTCATGTAATTGAAAAGGCAATTTCTTTTCTCTTTTGTATGCCCACAGCCCACGTGATTAATCAGTTTGTTGCTATTTGGTTGTCATAGATACCTGTCGCTTTGTCTGATGTAGTAACTCACAATGACTACTGATGATGTATGTAGCAAGGAGTAGGGGTAAAAATAAATAATGGGATTGGGCCTTAGTTGCTGTTTTTTGTGTTTGTTGTGTCTTTTGTGTATTTAATTAATTTGTGTTTTCTTATTGTTTTGTAATGGAATTAAAAGTGTGTCCATGGAGAACTTACTTTCATTTCTATGCCTGGTACAAACAAAGGCTGACAGATGTCAGGGTATTTGGCCATGATATGACACAAGCTATACAATCCCATGCCATCTCTTATCTGCTGAAGAATTGGGATCAGCCTCAGATTTGCATGGAGGACAACGGACCTGTTTAAAGAAAAAAAAATTCAACAACAAAAAAAAGAAAAAAAGGTTAATGCACAGACACACTATAAATAGATAGGAAAAAACAAAGAACCATATTTGATCATCTCATTGGAAAGAAAAAATCCAGGAATAAACAAAAGTAGTCTATGAATACAATATATTTTGTAAAATACGTTTTTTATTTTTTCAGGTGATTTTACTTTGGATTGTTACAAAAAAATGTTAAGCTCAAAGAGTTTTTGCTCTTAAAAGCTGTAAAAATAAAAGTCAATATACTGTATATGCACATAAGCAAAGTTAAAAAAAAAACTGCATTTGTACAAACACCAACATACCGAATTATTTCCTCTTTTTTCTCCAAGCACACCGATCCTGTGTGTCCACAGTTTAAGATCTCCTCTGTGAGGTCTAGAATAGTTGTTTCAGTGGCTGATTTCACCTGTAATTAATGTGAATTAACTCATGATACAACAGTTTTTCCTGTTACTGGTGTTTCTGAGTGGAAACTAACAGCATATATGGTCTTACTTTTGACAACAGATCAGTATACTGGTCATCCCCCACATCATCTTCATCCAAGGTTTCAAAGTCTAGCGATCCTGTGCACAAAAATTTGTAGCACCATGGCATCATGAAATTTGGAGCTGGTCCTCCTTGAGCGAGGCTGGTAGCCATTATTTCTCCAGCAGTCCTATGAAAAAAGAAAAAAACATGTTAATCCAAAGAAATTTGATGCTAAACTGTCACAAAGGAATAATAATGTTTCTCAGGGGCTGCTAGACCCTTTAATAAAATGCTATTTACTAATTCAACTCAAATATTAATCGACAGTTATCTACACTGTTTTAGTGTTTCACTTGATCTGAAATAGCAAACACAACAACTAAATCTAATCTAGATACCAGAAAAAAATATGTACTCTTGAGATACATACTTGAAATGGCCTTTATCCAAGTCAGACAGGGAATACTTAGGCGTGCAGCCAGATGACCCCTTCACAAAGAAGCGCCTCTCAATGCCTGCTACCATAGCTTAAACATAAAAGAATAAGTAATCCATTATATTTTAATTTTCTGATATATAAGATACATTATATTGTACAAAGCCCATAACTACATCAGCATTTAATTTAAAAGTAAGTGGGTTTAAAATTTAGAGCTGCTAGACAAGATATTTACATACTTGTCAGAAATTCTTTACGGAGGGCGCCCGTATCGATGCCAGCTTCTCCTAAAAAGGTGACTTTCAGTGGGTTGGTAGGGAACGTCTTCTTTTGGCGCTGCCATTGGACAAGACCTCTTTCAAACAAGTTCTGACGTGACACCGTGATGTCAAAGGTTTTCCCATCTGTAGATACTCCATCAGCTATTGCTTGGATAACATCATTCAAGCTAAAAAAAAGGGGGGGGGGGGGGGGTGCTAATGAGAAGAATAGCAGTTTCAGTTAAATCTGCCTTCGAATGATGAAGTCTAAGCCAAAAAAAAATAAAACAAAAAAACAGAATCATCATGTTTCTTCCAGATGTCTGAGATGTGACTCATGCTAAAAGCATTAAACCCAATTCATATGTAATTTTACAATGCTACAAACATTCTTCTGAAACCGGATATTATAAGCAGGAACTTGAACACTCTGCATACAGACTGGTATATTTGAAAAATGATAAAAATGTCATGTAAAACATACTTCCTAATTCCACCTTTAGGTGATTTACAAACATCCTCCACAATGGTTGGTGTTTCTTCCAGACTGTGAAAGAAAAAAATATAGTTATAAAATGATGGCACTGACCTTTCTCCACATTGATACCTTGATTGTAAGCAGAGTTAAACAGTAACAGAAATAAATTATGAAGTTAAGTTTTACCTTTCTCCACATGAGCTGGCGTGGATCTCTAAATAATCCAGAGGATATTCTTCCTGACATACTGGACAGACAGCCTGAGCATAAACCATCAACGAGAATACTAATTAAAATCTGAAAATGCAATTTTTATTTAACTGATGAAGATAAAAAGTATTGTACCAAATTTGGCCTCATGGATGTACTTGGTACTTGGTGGTCTTCAGCCACAAATGCTACATCAGGAGAAGACTAAAGAAATATATTAATTATTAACCTTATAAAATAATGTCTTAAATTTTGATCAGATAAATCAAACATTTTCATTTACCTCTCTGTCCTCTTCAGAAGATTTCTGGTCAACACAAGATTTTACATGTACAGCCAACACTTGAAGCGGCATGCTGGATCTGCAGACCATACAGGCTGCTTTTGGCATCTTCTGAAATTCAGATGCATCTGCTGGAAGAGGAGATGTATCTAGCTGGTCCTGAAGAGGAATTATGTAAATTGTGTTTCTTCCTCCTCCAGTGGCAGTTTTTAAAATGCCACCATTATAACCTTGTGCTTCTGGGGCAATAACTGAGAGTTTACGCTGTCCTGATCCCCCTAAAACAAGAAAAGCAGTGACTAGTTGAACAATTAAAACACAGGTTCAGTAACTGATTCAGCACATAAATATTCTATATTTACTATACCAAGTGCTTTATACAGCAGCCAACCTCCAGATAAACTTTCAAGTTTTGGAAACTGACATGTCAAAAGACTTGAAATCTGTACAAAACACAATGCATATTTTTAAATTTAATACATAATATACATAATTTAACCATGATTGAAAAACATATGAGTACATTTAGATGATCTACCCCAATGCAAATAAAAACCATACTAAATAAATATAAAACTGTATATTTTCAGGGGGTGTATTTTACCTCAAAGTGGTCAGCAGACTCAGGCAGTGTGACGGTGCGTCTCCCCATTCCAGCTAAGACGAGTGTTAATTCAGTACTTGCTGTTGGTGTCCTGTCTGTGCTTTTATTAAGTAAATAAAATTGGAATGTCACAGCCTTTCCACTGAAAGACATCACTTTACAGGGTGAATGAAACCTTTTTTTCCCCCTTGCAGAGGCCTTGGAAAATAACCCTGGAAATGACCTGCAAATTCACACATATAGTCAGTGAAGTGTTAGTTGTAAAACCAAGTTTTAAGCTAACCTTCAATCACACCCACTAAGGTTGCTATTATTTCAAGGACAGACATATTGAAACTGTTGGTGTTTGTCAGCTGCATATTATTTATTACCACTGTAATGAATACACATAGAACACATATAAATGCAGAAATTAGAAGAAATAATTTTCAGCACATTTGTTTTAAAGTCTTATTATTTTCTAAAATAGAAAATGGACAACAAATCCAAGTAGATAAAGTTGCCCAAGTACTGAAAGAATTGTTAATGAATAATTTAAACTTATTTGGCATATGAAGTTAAAAAAAGTAATTATTCCTGTTTTTTCCATGAGTAAAATACCTTGACATATCCAGCTGAACTCTGGCTTGTGCTGATGCTGGCTGTTGTGGTGTTTGTGCTACTTGCTGCTCACTGGGGCTTTGCAGGTGGGCATTTAACAAAGTCATTAGATGTCTGGCAGCATCTTGGATGGAGCCGTTCTATAGGTGAAAAATTAAGTTATTAATATAAGTATAGAGCAAAACAGAAGCACATGAGATTTATCTTGAGGTCAATAGTGTGACCATATAAACCATTAAATGCTTCTTTCTCAAAACGTTCGTAATTTTTCTACAGAAGCAGCCTTCACTTCACTTTCTTATGATAATCGTGTTGCATCATTTATTCAATTGTGATATGACTGTGATATTGATAAAAGAAGGCAGCTAATATGGGTTATTGTAGTGGTCGACAGCTAAGATGTGCCGCTTGTATTTCTTCATCTTTATTCATGGTTCATAAACTGAGCATGCTACCGCACTGGTGAGCAACACAACCACTGCTGATGCTTAATCTAAAGCATTTATATGCGATCAAATTATGTCGAGTATGGATAAGTACGCTATAGTTACCATTAGCTAACCTTAAGCTATACGATGAAAAATCAATTCTTCTCTATGGGCTTATATCAATAACAATTCAAAACTAAATCCCCACTAAATTATTCATCCTCGGAATAGAACTATAATGAAAACAGATACTGGTAGTACAGTTAAAATTAAATACTTACATTAGGTCTCTGACTGGAGTCATCCATGTTTTGAAGAGATTCGAAAGATTCCCGCTACATATCTGTAGACTACGTTGATGAATCAGAGCGGTGTGATTTCCTGCAGTAACACCGGCAAGAACTCAGCAGTCTCTGATGCTAAATCTATTGATTTTAAGTTTAAAATATTACTGACAATTAAATGTTTACTTTTAAAAGTAAGGAGAAAAAGCATAACATGTTTCTCATAAGTAAACTTCGGTGGCAGAGAAAAGAAAAAAAAGTTAACATGTCTGATGTCACTGCGTCAAGTAAAACAAGCGCACCCTGAAGAAGGTGAGGCGTATTTGCTCGAGTTAGCTCGTCTTCTATTGGCTGGAG
>JBAFTA010000019.1:887973-908669 GCA_036919975.1 Melanotaenia parkinsoni | reverse complement strand
CAGGTTCCGCCATCTCAACAGGTCTTCTTGCCACCCAACCACACGCGCATGCGCAAAAAGATGTAAACAAAGATTCGCCTATCGGAGGGAAATTCGACACGTTCAAAGCTGTCTGACAGATAAGGCATCAAGAAGAAACCTGCTGCTGAGTCGGCTCGACGCGCCGCTCCTTCTCCATGGCTCTCATTGGTCAGTGAACGCCTCCCTGTTTTTCAACTTTCTTGTGTCGCGTCAGAAGCCTGCGTGTGCACGTCTACATGAACGAGCGCAACATTTTACATGCACAGCTGTCAAGTCCCACAGGAATGATGGAGGAGGAGGACATGAAGAGGTGAGCTCGTGTCCAGCCGTGGAAATATGTCCCAGTCTGTTTCTGTTGTTTTTGCTGCTCTCTGACAATCACCAATAATCATTTTCTCTGTTGTTTGGTACCATTGTTGCACAACATTGCCCCTAGCAACAAAAACAGTATGTCTTGGAGTTGGGGAGTCTGAAATATATATAAATAAAAGGTTTTGGCTTTAAAATGAATCAGTAAACAATGAATAATTTTCATGTTGTGTACAGTAGAGGTCAACAGTCATTATTTCATTCAGAGGAATCTTCTTTAATTTCTCTTGTTTTCAGCTCTTTTCTCTCAAAGTGAGAAACGCTGAAAGAAGCTGAAGCAGGACAGTTTGTTTTGGTTTTTTCTTAATAAAGGACTTGGAATGAGAGTTTCACCTCTTGTTTTAGGATATTTCTCACTTGCCTAAAGTTTAGAAATGTTTCTTATTTCAGGAAAGTGTAATTATCTCCATGCACTGGCAGATTATTTTGTAGTCTCAATCTTCTCAAGTATTTTTCTTTTCATTAGGATAGATAAGTCTCCTAACAGGAATCTAAAATAGTTTTGTAGTATTTCATACTTGAACCTGAGGATGAGGACTCACCAACAAACAGGATCCGAGGGACGTACTGTCCATCCGGAGACAGATGTTTGTCTGTGGTTTCATACTGCAGGAGACAAACCAGAACATGTTGTTAACCCGATTCTTTTATTGGAACACAGAAGAGGATTCACTCAAACACAGTAGAAATTTCTCCTCAGTTCAGGTCACAGGTGAAGCTTTGCAGCGCTGCACTGAGAGACAGAGGATGCAGGGTCTGTGTCAGCCTGACTACCATCTTTAGATGTTGTTCACGTTTATCTTCTGGGGCTGTGAAGGCCCCTGCTGAGACTGGTTGGACCCAGCAGCAACAGACTGTTATTGACCAGTTATCACAGTTGTGAGCAGCCAACCACTGCTCATGTCACAGATTGGATGTTGTGTGTCACACTTGGGCATGAATCTGTTGTGATAGACCCATCCCCCATCTGACATCCTAGTTAATCTAGTTCCTGTCTATCAGTTATGTTCTGTACTGGAGGAGTTCTACTAAAAACACAAGTTTTAAAAGACTCACATTAGAGCTGAAATAGTTAAGAACATAACCAATTATTACGTTATGATCAGAACTGTCCTGCCGTGTAAAATCCAGGTGTGCTGTTTTACCTACCATCAGGTTGAGGACGATGAAGTCCTCATCCAGAGTTTTCTGTAGCTGGTCGTCCTCAGAGAAAATTTTCTTCAGCGCTGCAGGACAAACGTGGGATGTGTGAGCAAATAACGACTCTCCAAACAGGTCCAGCCGGTTTTTTCATGAGTAACTCACCTTGGCTGTGTGGGCAGTCCTCCAAGTGAAACAGGACCATCAGCGGCTTGTTCCTGGAACACAAACCGGCTTCATTTAATCCTCACCTCAGCCTGAGACTGCCTCAAACACACATTTTACTGCTTCTCACCTGGACCGGGACCAGTACAGACCCTCCTCATATGTCTGAGCCCAGATCAGCTGATCCCCCCATCCTGCAGAGACACAGATTAAAATCAGACCTTCATCTCAGTTTCTGCAGCTCGGGAGTGCAGCTGGCCCTCACCGACCTCGGGACAGGGTCTGTGGGATCCTCTTCCCGGTCTTTGGGATGTATTTGGCGAAAGTGGAGGACACGGTCACCAGGACCAGGAGGACAGCAAGCACGGCTTTGATCATGTTTGAGGGCTGATGGAAACACAGACAGGTGAGAAGTGAGAGGAAGTGACATCACCAAACATCCTGCAGGTTAGACTGAAAACTTCTCTGGATCTGCTTCAACACATAAAAACAAACCAAAGCCTGACCCAAACCTGAACTCCTGACAACAAACACTCAACGAAGGCAAACAGCAGCGCAGCAGCTGATCCCTGACCTACCTGACCTACATGACCTACCGGAGCCTTCAGGTCAACATGAGAAACTGAATCCAGCATAAAGTTCCTGCAGGTCTGCAGCTTACCTGTTCCTGACTGCTCAGGTTGAGACCAGGTGGACCGCAGCTCCAGGATTTACTGTGACTCAGACCTCACCTGTCCCAGTTTTAAACACCTGTTCCCTCCTCCTCCCTCCCCCTCGCCCCGCCCGCTCTGTGCTGGAATTCCTCGGTGACGTTTCGTTTGCAGACCAAACTCCCCGGGGAACGTGGGTAATCTGAGATTTCCGTGTGCTTTCTCTGAGACATCCTGCTCGAAACTCTTCATCCAAAGAAAAACTAAGACGACATTTAACATTCAGACTATAATCCAGAGAAATCATGAAAATGATGAAGATAATTACACTCGGTCAGATTTCCTGAAATCAGAAGAAACTTTAGGTGAGAAATATTTGAAAAAAGTGGTGAAACCCTCATTCCCAGTCTTAAAGGCTGCAAACAAAAGAGGCGGAACAAGATGATTCTTCTGAATTTAACTTTTTTTTCTTTAACAGAAGACGATGTATTTATACTAATTTAAATCCATAATATGGATTATATTTATAACCTCATGGTACAGCTGCCTTAAATGTGGGACAGTCTAAAAAACTACTTCTTTCCTTTGGTTGTAGGAGGAACAAAATGACCATCAACATTTGAATGTTTCTGCGTGTGTAGGGGTGTATAAACTGCTTGCCTTTTTTATAATTATAAAATAATATTTTATTCATACAGCTCTTTATAACAACTCTGCAGTGACCAAAGGGCTCTTACAAAAGATAAAACACCACTAAAACATGCTACGTAAAAACAATTATACTAACAAACAGAAATATAAATGTGTTAAAGGAAGAAAATACTTAGTGTTAAATCATAAAACAGTAAAACAAATGAAGGAAGAGAAAAACCAACAGAATAAAAACATATATTTAATTGTTCTGTTGTATTCTTATTTTATTAAATCTTGTTTGCACTTCCTGCTGAACTCACTCCGTTCAGCAGGAAGGTTGTCATCACTTTTAACTGAAGTCATTAATAATTCATCTGTATTAATCTGCTGGTGGTAAACGACGTAGCCACCCTGGACGCACCACCCT
Organism: Melanotaenia parkinsoni; assembly: GCA_036919975.1. Classification (NCBI taxonomy): domain Eukaryota; kingdom Metazoa; phylum Chordata; class Actinopteri; order Atheriniformes; family Melanotaeniidae; genus Melanotaenia; species Melanotaenia parkinsoni. Next base: position 905,264 of record JBAFTA010000019.1, on the reverse strand, counting down.
GCAACAACCAGCCGTCTTATTATACGGAAAAAACACTGAAGAGTTTCTGAAATTAGAAAAAAATTCTAGACTTTAAACATGTGAGTAAACAAGTGGTGAAAAGTTCATTTCAAGTCCTTTATTAAGTAAAAAGACCTCAAAACTCTCTTGTCCATACTTCTCGTTAAGTTTATCTTGTTTTCACTTTATATTGTGTGGAACAAAAGAAAGAGGTTTATGGTTTATTTCCTAAGACATGAAATATGATTAATCATCTTCCACACTAGTATATCTAATCAAGCTCAGAAAGAAACTTTTGGCTGAATATAAGATTGTAAAACGTGTTTATGGTTAAAACGTTTTCATAAATGATTTAGTTTGAGCTTCATTTACTGATATTTATTTTTTTATTTTTTTTGATAGCCAGAACAATCCTCATCCTCCAGTTTGGCTCAGACTCCTGGATGCTGACTGGTCGTTACGTGATTGGCTCAGCTCACAAAGGTGCAGCTCTGAAGGAGACGGCTGCAAACACCCAGCTGGAAAACAAAGAGATTCAGCTTCTCTCTGCAGAGACGGGGCAGGAAGAGTTAATCCAACCCGGCCGTGTTCGGGGTGTGAATGGCCGCTTTGTTCAGGTCCAGATCTGCCCCTCACCCACGTCTCCTCTGCAGCTTCACTGGAAACAAAAACAACTCAGATTTCTGAATCAGTTCAGAAATCAGATTTTCAGGTGAAATCTAAGAGAGAGAGAAATGTTTCAGCTTCACAGCTGGACCTGATCTTTTCATGCTAATAGGTCATCTATGAGCTAACATAAGAAATTAATGTTTAATCTCAACTGTGGAACGGATATAATGAAAAATCTATAAAATGAACTCTGACGTGTCTGAACAGCAGTGGAAGCAGTCAGTGGTGGATAAGCCCCGCCCCTTCTTACATTTTCTGGGCTTCAGTTACTTCCTGTCAAAATGTCTGAACAAAGACATGAAAACACACATTAATAATTACACACATATAGACATATATACAGTATTTTATCCCTTTACAAATCCTTCTTTTCCATGTTTGTTCAATGTTTCAGATCATCAAATAAAATCAGATATCAGACAAATTTAACCTGAGTAGATTTAAAAATCACTTTGAAATGATTTCATTCACAAGGCAGAAAATGGATCCAAACCTGGTTGTGTGTTAAACATGAAACCTGAAAACTGGTTGTTCCACTTATCAAATGTCAAATGTCTGTGATACCGTACATCTGTGGAGGAGTTTGGGTCCTCTCTTCTTTACAGAAATGATTTTTCCAGCATGAACAGCTAGTTTAAGATTTAAATCTGGACTTTGACCAGGTCGCTCCAGATCGTTGTCCTGCTGAATAACCCAAAGGTTTTTCTTTAGCTTAAGGTACAGTACTGTAGCAGGTGCAGGAACTGTCCTAACTAGATTCCTTCACGCTGATGGAAACTCTTCTGTTTAGTCAAGAAGAAGTTACACAATATTTCTTTGTTAAATATTAGCTTCATATGTGTGTGTGTGTTTTTCTGTGTAAACACAATCTGAAGCATCCTGGTGCACAAGAAAGGACCGATCAAATGGAGGACAATTACCAACAATAAAACAAACCAATCAGAAATGAGTATGTTGCCTGTTGCTATGACGATTGTTGAACCTGGTCTGAAACCAGGTTCCTGTGATGGTTCTGGGTCAGGACGTATAACCAGACATGGATCAGACTAAGACTAATAGGGGAACTGATTATTTCCTGGAGTTGTTTCCTGGTGGTTTAATTCTGTTGCTTAGTTTCTGACAGTGTGTTTAAACAACACACACTGTTATGTGTGTAAACAACACACACTGATACAGGTGTGTATTAATTGGATCTTCCTGTTTTGTGTTAGATTGATAAATCGATCTGATTTGGTTCCTCTGCAGACATGCTGACTGTTCTGTGGTAACGGACTGAATAAACAGAAGCCAGACTTGCTGTTGGAACCAGGATGTGGATCTTGGTGCTGATTGGCTCTTTGCTGCTCCATCCCTGTGTGTAGGAACAGTTCAATATTTGCTGTTCTGGGCTTGGTTAGAACCACTCCCATCAACGCTTCCCGTTCACCAGCTGCACTCAGTCCCGCCCTGACAACACGGATCTGATGCGTGTGACACGCAACGTTCGTTCGACGTCTTTGAAAACTGACTTTATTATTTATCTGTTTCAAGTTCACTGCAAAAACTCCCTGAACAAGTCTTACAATCTTATATTCAGCAATAACATCTGGTGTGTCTTGTTTAGCGAGCGGTATACCAGACAAGAGCAGAATGTGGACGTTTATTAATGACGCCTTTTACCTTTTAAAACATCATCTTTTAATATCCATGAGACCCTGTTTGAGACACACTCTTTCTCTCCCACTTAGCTGTAAAACCAGTTTTAAGGCCTCCCGGTATGGACTGGTGGAGGCCGCATGCAGCTGCTGTGTGTTTCTGTCTTCACTTGTATCTCCAGCGGTGAAAAGCAGCAGCTCACTCTGGTGGTCTGATAGAGAATCTGGGTGAGACGCCGGCCGGGACTCAAACCTGCGGCCAGGCTTATCAAAGAGCTGGCGGCCACTCAATCAGCGGATCTAACACCAGCCAAGTTATACTGAACGTTATACTGAACGTTATACCAAAACGCATCACCATATCACCAATCCAACAGCAGCTCCGCTGGCTGCCACCCTGGTTCCCTTAGACTTTCCTACTGTGCCCCATTAAAACTCATCTGTTCACTACTGCCTACGTAACCACTAAACTGCACATTTACTCTGCCATCCATCCATTCTTTGGCTGCAGCTCGATGAATCGCTGGATGTAATGGACACAGCTCAGCTTTCCTGGATTACACAGCCAAACACGACTTCTCCATTCTCCAGACAACAAGAGGGGAGGATATTTACAATTTCTTTTAAAACTATTTCCGTGAATAAATGAAATATATGGGCTCAATATGAAGTCATAAAGATTTTGCAGTTGTAAATTAATGTTTGCAAATCATTTCAGTTTGCATTTGTAAATCCAGCTTGTCACTCTGTGAAAACAATCTGCCAGAAAGGCGGTAGGTTTGTATTTGTGGAAATAAAAATAAAGTTCTTTTGCTAAAAACCCTGTTTACAGATGCAAAGCACAAAACTGCGTGTGAGCCTCTGAAGTTGCAAATTTGTCCATATCTTTACACTTCTGATTGGATGGTGACAAATCAAACTGTCCAACCAGAGAGCAGACGACCTCCCACAGAACACATATTTTCCTTTTCCTGCCAATACAAAAAGAGATGGACTGTCCCATGCTGAACCCATGCTTGGTTTTATGCTTTCAAAAGTGAGATTCTCACTATAAACAATGTTTTCTGAGTCCTGTGCCAAAGTTAAATTAACAACATATAGCCATACTTTTTGTTCTCAAAATAGGGACTGAATATGAAAGGGGTCTGGGACCCCCTGTGCTCTTTAAGGGATCCACTTGAGGGTCCCAGACCCCAGGTTGGGAACCACTCATTGAGGAGACGTGATCAGACCACATCAAGCGTCACGATTCAAAGATTTGATATTCAAAGGATTTCATTATCATATGAGCAGCATATCCATGTACAGTGAAATTCTTACTTTGCCATTCATGGAAATGTTAAGAAAAAAATAAAAGAAAAACAATGAAAAAACTACAGCCTCAAGATCACTAGCATTTAACCTTTAGCCTTCTCTTGTCCCATGAGCACAGAGATTCCTCCCAATTCTCTGAATCTCTTGATTTTATTATACACTGTAGATGGTGGAATCCTCAAAATTGTTCTAATTTTACACTGAGGGACATTTTTCTGAAATTTTTATACTCATTTAGTCTCAGATTGGTGAACCTCTGTCCATCTGCCACAGCGTCTCTGAAGAACTCCTTTTATACCATGCTGCTGATTAGTTGAATTGTTTTTATTTGTACTGATTACTTTTCCAGGCTTCAGTTGCCCTTGTTCCAAGTGTTGCTGCCATCACATTTTATTCATGAAAGGGTAAAAATGTGTCAGATTGAACGTGACGTGTAGTTCATGTTCTACTGGGAATTAAATAAGGGTTGAAGATCACGTTTTTACTGACATTTAACACATCCTGCCAACCTTTTCTGGAGCTGAAGTGCTTTTAGGTAAACAGCTCTGCTTTTACTAAAAAGGAGACATCTTGGTTTCCTTCCATAGATCATTGATGTATTTTTAGATGTTATCTGTCATGTGTGAGAAAACACAGCCATGTGTGTATTTAGACATTTATTCAATACGCTGTGTAGAAAATAACTGAACTGAAAATGAATTTACATGAATGTTGTTCTAGATTTATACAAACCAGTTTAAACTGGTCCAAACTCAAAGACTGTATTAAATAAGAAACAAAAAGGTGGAGGGAACAACAAGAAACATTACATTCTTACAGTCCCACAGGAGACAGAAAAATGTTTTCACAGAAAACACTCATCTTCATCATCAAACACTGACAACACAAACCCTTCCTGGGTTCACATAAGAGTGACAGGCAGCAGCTCTGAGATCAGCTGATCACATCATGATTGTCTCCCTCTCAGCTGAAGTCTGAGCTTCATCAGCTCCTCACGTCCATTTCATGCTGCTGAAGAAAACCCGTCAGAGCTTCCTGGTCAGCTCAGAGTTCGTCATGGTGGAAAATTACACGGCACAAAGATGATGCTGTTGTTTCAGAACCGGGACAGGACTGCATCCCATCAGTCATGGTGTGAGGGGGTGGGGTCTCCATCCGGGTCAGACAGCAGCATCACATCTGGCTTAGAGTCGTCTGGGTTCTGAGGACATCAGTGACGGGCGGCTTGTTTCTGTCTCACTGTTAAAACTAATCCGCATAAAAAGTCCTGTTGTCTCAGAGGAACTCTGAACCCTCGGATCCGATCGGACCAGAATCTGTTCAAGAAGGTGGTAGCTTGCCACCTAGTGTCCATACTGGGGGTGCTGGTTGTATTGGTTAGCAGGGAAGTTGGGGGGCAGCGGTGGTCCGTTAACGCCAGGGTGGTAGAAAGCACATTTGCTCTCGTACCTGCAGCTTCCCTTCATCATGAAGTGTCGACACACCGGCCTCTTGGACATATCTACAGGAGAAACAACAACATGGAGTCAGTCTGGGAAATTTTCATTTAGATTTCACAATATCAAAATAATGAATCGCCATGTTACACTCTGGACTGTCCAAGCAGCAACCTCCACCGTTAAAATGTGAAGCCTATGCGGAAGTTCAGAAGAAGTGCAGTTCCCCCCTCATCCACTAGGGGCTCCAACACAGAGCAAATCCCCATAGACTCCCATGTTCAAAAGACCAACTTCACAGCAGAAATAAACATGTTTAACGCCTGGTACAAAATACATTTTAGGATTAACAGGTCAAGTTTACCTTCATGACAACTTTGAGGGGGTGAATTTTTATCTAACTCATCCGTTTGGATGTTATTTAATCTTGAAATTCGTCATAATTAGGGGCGTGTCTTTATGATTGACAGAGATCCAATATCCATGGAAAGAAGGGAGAGTGCAGCACGATCGCGGTTTTTAGCCGGCTAACAGTGCGGCTTAGCTTTAGTCTGCCTATCTCCGTTAGCTGGTTAGCTACTGTTGCTCGGGGTTAGCTTGGTTAGCTCTTAGCTACGGGCAGCTCAGAGTTTGATGGTTGTAAATCATCCACCCCCACCTTCACAGTCCACCTCTCAGCTCCACCTCTTTGTCGGTTTTCGGCCCAACAAGCTTCACTTTTGTTCTTCAGAAACCTACGGGTGACGTGGAGGCTCCGTCCATCTTTTACATACAGTCTATGATACGGCCATGTGTTCAGAATGACGAGCGCACTTCTCCCTCTTTCAAAGATAAAACAGGACAAATACCAGAAGTAGGTCTTCTGCCATCGGAGCGGTCACCATTACCAACTTAGTGAATGTTTTGCTATATTTATCAAGTATTCAGACCCCTCTAGACACAAGTTAGCGCCTTTTCGGCTGCTTTTGGAGACTTTTGGAGAGGTGAAAGCATGAATTACTGCTATTATGATCAGCGAGCAGCAGAGCTGCTTTACGACCCTTCCCTTCACCAAGCGAGTCAGACCCGCTGTTGTGTTGTTGTAGGCACCCCTTTCAATAGAAAGCCCCTACCAGCCAGAAAGTTGAGTCCCTGTTGGTCCCAGCAGAATTTACTTCTGAGAGTATGTCATATATATCTGAGATTACACTGAGAACATGATCATTAAGTGTTAAGAGTTTGTGGTTGTAGCTCGTTTCCAGTCAGAAACGATAAACCATTAGCGGTCTCACAGCTAATCGCAGCCGTTTTAGTCAGCGTAGCTGATCCTGATTTAGATGTTTCCATAATGGAGCAGTCCTGTAATGACTTGTCCAATAGGACGTCCCTCAACCTACCGTTCACGTTGTTGTGCCCTCCTCTTGGTCCTCCTCGTCCTCGGCCCCTAAAGCCCGGTTCTCCTCCTCGACCCCGCCCTCCTCGGTGGAAATGCCCCCCTCTGTGTGGCCCCCCCCTCATTGAGTCATCTCCCCAATAGTTGCAGTTTTCTCCTCGGCCCTGACCCGGCGGTGGGCTCATCATGCGGGGACCTCCACCGGGGTTTGAAGGCGGACCGTGGCCGTGGGGGGGCGGGGGATGGTTGAAGCGGGGACCGCCAGGTGCGCCATTGGGTGGGTAGCCGCCGTTCATTGGCATCTGCATGTGCATGTTGTTCATGGTGTTCATGGCATTCATGGCGGGGTTGTGTCCCAGAAGTCCCTGGTTGACTGGACAGAGATGGATCACACAGTGAGGACAAAGTCCAGAACAAAGTCCAGCTGGGACAGCAGAACTGGGGGTTGACATACCTGGTGGGGGTCCGGTCTGGTTCGGGGACTGCTGCAGGGAGCCCAGGAGCTGCTTTATCTTGTCTGAGAAGTTGGGCTGCTTGATCAGGTCCTCCGTAGACTGGTTCCCAGAGGCCCCCTGAAGACAGACACAGAGTAAGATACAGATGAGTTTCTCTACAGGTGTGTCCCTACATGTGCCTTTCTACACAGAATGAGCTTCAAATGTTTACCATGATGGATGAAAGCAGCTCTTGGACGTTGACTGGTGGAGGAACCGGATTGCTCACATTGCTGGGGGCTTGTGGACTACGTGAGGTGTTGCTGAGGTTCCCCATGAGATTGGCCAGGACGGGGGGCAGCTTGGAGCTCTCTGTCTGGGTCAGGTCCTGCTGCGATGTGGTGTCCATGGGCTCAGGGTAGTCATCATCCAGCGTAGAGAATTCCTGCAGTGACAACCAGACAGGTTAAAGGAACCAGAGAGAACAGCCATATGTCCGGATGGGGGGGCGGGCTTATGTATACATACTTCGTCCAGAGGGATGAGACGTGGGGGCATGGGCTCATATGGTTCTGGATCTGGTTCATGTGGACTATCGGGAACACTAAAAAACAAAGAGTAATCAGTATTCTGATGGTAAAGATGGAAGAGGAACAGCAGCTGTGGTGCAGTGTCACACCTTTCCTTGTTGAGGAAGATCTCCTGCAGGATGCCCTTCTCTCGGTCTCTCTGGGTCAGCTTCTCTGTGCTGTTAGTTCCAGGGGTGACCCCGAGACCGCCGGGCAGGGTCAGCGGTCTCGGGGGGGTCCAGGGCACCCTTTCTTCCATGGTGTCATGGGACAGCCGGCGAGCCATCTCAAACGTGTGTCTGTCCATCATCAGCTCTCGTTTGGCAGCTTCACCAAAGTCTTTGATCTTGTTGACGTTGACTGAAGAAGAACGACGCAGTTAAAAAAATTTCCAAATCATTTTTTTAATCTGAGGTTTTTTGTAATTTTCCAACCTCTTACTCATCTCAGACCCACGACTACAGATCCAGTCCTTACCTCTCTCTGTCTCATCTAGATCAAAGTAGAAGTAGTGTTTGAGCTGCTCCTCCTCCGCCCAGTGAACAGTTTTCTTTTTCTTGCCCTTCTTGGTGAGGTTCTCTTCTTCTCCACGAGGTTCTGCCAGGGCGTTGGGCTTCTCACCTGAAGAGGTCATGAACAACCGATAATGAACCCGATGTCCATTCATTCAGAGCTGTGTTTCCTCATCTTTTAACACTGACTTTAATTTACTCTGTAACCTTCAGAGTGGAGGTAATAAAACCAGCTAAAGCTGAGCCTTCATGTCGACTGACAGATGGAAGGTTTCAGAGGACAGAATGAAAGTGGAAACTAGAGAACTGAATCTTAAAAACAAAAACACAAATAATCTCAAAGGAAAAACGTCTGGCCCTCACCACTGTCAGCAGCTTCTGGGTCTTCAGAGGGAACCGGGGTCCCAGGCTGCTCCGGCTCCTGGTTTTCATCTGCAGGAGCCGAGGAAGCAGCACCTTCTGGAGATGATGGTTTAGCAGAGGATGAAGAGTACGAAGCAGGTTTGGTGTCAAACGGACTCGCCTGAAAACAGGAAAACAGATGATGAACAAGGTTCCACAAAGCTGGTTCCCATGCTGGCTCAGAGCCAAGACCCGACTTAGAACCGGTTTAAATACTAGATCCAGCTAAACCTGAGTTTGTGATCCAGACCCAGATTAATCTGGGTTTATGATCCAGATCCAGATTAATCTGGGTTTATGATCCAGATCCAGATTGTGTTTAAACTGGATTTCCTGCGTTCACCATGGGATGCTTTAACACAGCCAGCTGGTGTTTATGGTTTCATCTCTGGGGTCAGGGTTTGGAGAAGGTTGTCAGAGGGTCAAATGTGGTAAAAGTGGTGAAGAACTAATTCAGTTCCTATCTAGAACCAGCTCAGAAGCAGGTCTAGCAACAGCCCTGAACTAGAACTTGGTCTTAAGGAAAACAGTTTCTAGAGTTCAGATGGATCGGGAGCTTTTCTGGAGGGAACGGACTCTATGAAGATGAAGTGTGGAGGAAAGTTGAGGATGTGCTGGTAGTAGATGCTTAGACTGGGTCAGAACCTTGTTAGATGTGGGTGAAACAGCCTTGGTGTTAGCAGGAGCAGCAGGACTTGCTTTCTTCTTCTTGATCTTGATCCCAGGAACTGGAGCAGAATTCAGGGCATCAAGGAACCCGGTGGCCTCCATGGCTGCAGTAAACACACACACACACACCATGAGTGTCTGCTCTGACACAGTTCATTGTCATGACGACGTACGTGGACTTACGCGGTGCTGGAATGAGTTTGACTTTGATTTCTTTGGCAGAATTTGACGGCGTGTTCAGAGGTTTGTATTTCTTCTCCAGAGGAGGAGCGTCTGAAGGTCCGGGGCTGCTGGAACAGAGCAGAGGAGTCAGTTGGCCACCAGGGGGCACTGCTGAGTAGCAACAACATGAACAAAGGAAGGGTGATTTACCCGGGCCTCTTCAAAACGGGGGGCTTTATATTGTACTTGTCACCCAGCTGGGGGGCAGAGGGGGTCTTCTTTGCCGGGACGGGGTTGGGAGCGTCCATCTCTAGTCCTGAACACAGATACAATGATGATTATACAGCAGATCAGAAACCATCTGAAGCCTCTTCATCAGCTCAGCTCAGACGTACCTATGGAGCGGATCTTAGTGTGGCTCGGAGCATGAGCTTTGGGTTTCTCCTTCTTCTTCTCCTCATCTCCACTCTTTTCCTTCACATCCCTCACTGGCACCTTGCTCTCCTCCTTCTTCTTCTTTTTATCTGAAACAGAAATGGAGCCGGTTACACGGTGTCAGGAGGAGGAGCCTGAACGTCCTGGTGATCTGGGTGTGCTTACCAGCAGGAGAGCTGCTGCTGCTCGACACACTCTGGGAACGAATCGTAGCCATCCAACCATCTACGAGTATGGCCGCCAGCTTCCTGAGGTCTGAAAACACAAGAGACGGATTAGATCTCACTGCTGCCTGGTTACCAGCAGCTCAGACTGCAGACCAAGACAAACCCACCTTCAGTTTCTGCACTTTTACTCAGCTGCTTTACCAGTTTGGCCGTGTTGTTCTGGGACAAGATAAAAAGAGGGTTAGACAGGCAAAGATGGCAGGACCCAGCTCTGAACGGCGGGCTGAGGCTGTACCTGTTTGAGGTGGTCGACCTTCAGAGGCAGCTTCTGCAGTGTGAGCAGGATAAGTTGCAGCAGAGGGGTGTTGTTGGTGGCTTTGGAGTAGGTGAGCCAGGAGTTGAGCAGCCTGTAACCACCGACTCTGATAAACCTGCATGACAGGAGCAGCAGATTTAAATCATGTTTTATTCAAATTTTTCCAGCTGAAAACAGATGAAGACCAGATCCATACCTGTTAAGAACATCGTGGGACTTTGTCTGCAGCAGGATGTTCAGGTACATACATCTGCTGACCATCTTAGTGGAAGATTTCATCAGACTGCAAGCAGAAACAAAGCAGATCCTCAGTCAGGTGTTAACGTGAAGACACAGAGGTCCATCATGGGACGGGCAAGATCCTCACCTGAACACCTCTGGGACCCCCTCCAGGCTGCGAAGTTCTCCATCCTTTCCGAGCAGAGCCTCCACACCTTTCAGAATCTCCCTGGGGTCTACCGGTCCTCCCGCCATGTCTGAAACACACACTTCACACAATGAATATACACATCAAAAGGCGGGATCACATTTTCAGAAACTTTAGTTTATCTGATGGATGTTTACATCAAGACCGTTTGCCTGCCAAATACACAAAGCATGATGTCATCACCCCGTTTACGTCCAAACTCATGTTCACACAAATCTAAACCTCCAGGTCTCCATCTGATCCATGTGGAACCACAAGTCCATCTGAACCTGGTCAACATTGCTCAGAAGCAGACTGGTTCTGGTTCTCTGGTTCTGGTACCAGCTTCATGTTAGGAGTCAGAAACCACCATGTTTCATTCAGAGAGGAGCAATGCTGCACGTTTATAAAACTGATACACACATCATCAAATTTCCCTTAAACCCACTTTTTATTTTTTTATTTAAATGTTTCTCTGATGAAACTGTTGAACATAACGTTTACACCACAAGTCTGAAGTCAGTTCATCTGAAGGGTGTCCACACTTTTAACTGCTACTGAGTATAAAGATACAAAGCACAGTGAAGGTATAAATATCATTTAAAAACATACATATATCAGTAATAATTTCTCTTTTAATTGTTAACTCAGACATAACGTGATCCTGCTCCCACTTATCACCACGGTATCTGATGAGAAGGAGGGATTCCCTGAGACGGAAGCTAACTGGATGAAGGCTGAAATGCTTGGAAATTGGATCATTAATCATCTTCACCCGAAGCCTTCAGGAGACTGATCTGTCCTGTCTTACTTCTCAGCCATCCCGTCAGAGAACACCTGAGGCCACTTACTCCCACCTAGTGGTTCATTCACGTCTCCACACCATCTGGGACACAAACACACTGCTACTGTGTACAGTTGTGGAAATGGCTCTGACCTCCACAAATTAAACCGTAAATAAACCCAGAGGGGATATGCTGGAATTAATCCAATCACAATAAAGTAGCCCTTCACAACCATCTCCACGGGGTGTACGGAGCTTTAAAAGCATGCATTTATTTTTCCACATTTATGCTGAATTAAGTTGTTTTTGTGCCAAACTGCGTATGAATCTTCCATTAGAATTGGTTTGGTTGGAAATGCCGGGAGTGAGGAATCAGTTAAGTCTTACCCGTGTAAATGTAGTAGAAGTTTTATATAGTCTCAGACCTCCAAAACACTGCAAATAACCCAAAATCCTGGAAATATCACAAATGTTACAGACATATCATATACACACACACAGTCAGTTAAACATGACCCTGGTTTAGGTGGGGAAGCATCACTGTGGTGGTCCTACATTTCACCAGTCAACCATACCACCACTCAGCAGCTGAGAGTTCAATAAACAAGGTTGTTTACTGGACTGTTGATGGTGGTTACACAACAAGTTTGGACTACAAGAAGACACAGGAGTAAAAACACGCTGGGTTACATAAGGCCAGCTCTGAGTGGCTGAAAGCGAGGCTCTCTCCACACTGCGACCTTAACAAAGGGGAGGGCGCGCGCAGCTCTGTGACAGCCCTCCCTCCGTTAACCGCTTCCGCGACGGAACAATCTCTTCAGACAATGGCCACCACGGTAAACAGAGCAGGCGGCGCCAGGCACCGCGGCAACACGCTCTAACCAGCCGCAGCGCTGGGGAAAGAATCTACGGCTGTTCCCCTCAAGTTTAGACAAAAACAAAAACGTCCAAACGCTGCTCCGAGGAAAAACATCACGAGCCCGCTGGGAAGCAGACAGCCGCCATATCCACCACATCTTCATCCCGCAATCTTTATCCGCAGATTGCCGTGTAAATGATGCCCAGTGTCCCTGTGCTTTAATTATCGACACACACTGCTTCAGCAAATACCTCCTCAAACCTAACGCAATCTTTATGTGCAGATTGCGGTGGGTGTTCGTTCCTTGGAGCAGCCCCTACAAAGCATATTTGGCAGGCAAGAAGTCCGACTTCATATTGTGAGGTTTCCATCTATGCCTAAGGCAATCTTTATGAACAGATTGCTTATAGAACGAATTTCGTTTATATTTTATCATTTCGACCATCCGTCTCACACAAAAAAGGACAGCGCACTGCGCGTCCGTCCACTTTTCCGTGTGAGCTCATACTAGAATACTGGTTGCCAAGAAACAAGCTAACTCGCGGTGCCTGCTAGCCAGCTACCGCTAGCTAGCCTATTATCTACGACAATTTTCCTTTGATGAATATCGAGTCAATTCAACTTCAAAATCAACTTACTATTGATACTATAGATCCTCAGCGTCTCAGGTCTATTATGATGTGCTTTTCAGGCACTTATTGCTCTCATTTCATCAAGTTTATGTCGTCAACCTTCATGGTTTTAATTTTAACTGAAAGACTTCTTATGGGTGGGGCTGTGATAGCTAAATGCTAGCCTTTCCTTCGGGAACAAACTGGAGGCAAAAATAGTAATCAAATGTCCATTACTTGAAGAAAAAATATGAAATTGGGAAGAGTTGTTCAAAGTCCTCGACGGATCAGTCTTCGGCAAAACAAATTCATACCTGTGGAAACACACAAAAAACAAACATTTACTGTTGAACGTCTTATATCTTCATATCATTCTTAAGTAATAAAGAATTTTTTAATCTCATTTGTAATTCATTTAGAAGTAATTTTGCATTTAAAGAGGAATGACGCGTTCACAGTTTGTCTAGTTTTTGCTGACTTCACTTACCTTTAACCAAATCCAGGAATGAGCTCGAAAAGGAGGGACTTAGTTTTTATACTGCGTGACGTTTTTGACGTCATGACCAATGTTTTTTCTGCATTTTCACTGAAACAAAATGGCCGATTGCCGACCTTGCCTTTCCAGTCAAGGACATAATGGTGAATCTCAGCGAGGGGGAAATTATATCATAAAAATCTTTGAGTAGTTCCCTTTAAAGAGTTATATTTCTGGATATCTGAGAACATTATAAAAATACCAGTAGATTTTGATGATTTAGCTAGATTTAATTTGCCATGTAATAAAAAAAAATATTAGTTAATATTTCTTCAAAATGGCGACCGGGTTGCCTGTCACATGAGAGCCAGAGAGAAAGAGAGAGCGAGGGAGGGAGAGAGAGAGAATTGATGGATGGAAGGTTGCTTACGTCTCTCAAGCCATAGAATAAATGAGTAAATGCCAAAATAAAGTTTTAAAATGTATAAATTATCATGATAATAATTACGATCATTTAATCTGGAATTAAGTTAATCCAAATATTGAGGCTTAAAAGACCTGCAAATCGCTTCATCTTTCAACTTTCACCTTCAACCCCACTTGGAGGAAAAATGGCCGCCTCCATACGGATCATCCGGAGTTTGTGCTGCAAATCAACTTTAATTTCACAACCATTTCGTCACTACCAGGTATTATACGAGTGTGTTATTGCAATATGTATATTAAGTTGACAGCGTTTAGTTTGCAGCAATGATTTGGCTTCCTGAATTCTGATAAAAACTTTGTGATGATGTGTTGTTAGCGTTAGCCTGGTGTGATGGAGGACGAAACACATCGGTGCGCGTGGATCTCCTGGGGTTTGTGGTACAGTTTGTGTTCACGTGTCAGGTGTGTTTCTGTTCTCTTCAGTCCTATCTGCAGAGAGCACCTGTGAGGACTGGACCGTCTCTGTCTGCACGTCAAAGCCAGTGTTTCTGCAAAGCTGCGTCTCTACACGATGAAGCTGCTACTCAGGCCTCCGAGGCTCAGACCCGTTACAAGGACCGACCCTGGGATTACCTCGAGAGCGAAGGTAGCTGGGAAGGAACAGGTAATTATTGTCAAGCCTGCACAGATACAGATCTGCCATGCTTTCTGTCCTCTGACAGAGTATGCTGAGAAGTATGGAAGCAGTCCGGTGTGGGCAAGCTACAGGAGGAACCACAAAGGAGGCATTCCCCCACAGAAGACACGCAAGACCTGCATTGTAAGTTTACACACATAGAAACCACGTGGGTTGGTTCTGTAGTGTCTAATTGTGTATAAACTTACACTGTTTCTGTAGAGAGGAGACCAGATCTGTGGGAACCCCTGTCCAATCTGTCGAGACCCCAACATCATTATCCACCATCAGGTAAGTCATCTTCTCCCCTCTGCATGTATGACACATGGACGACGTTATTTCAGAGAGAAGCAAAGATCTGAGCAGCAGATTTCATCCAGCTGTTCCAGACAGCTGATTGAACCCTACCATTGCTTCCTGTTAAGTGAGGCTACATCGTTATATGTTGTCTTTACCTGCTGGATCAAGTCAGACGTTCGTATCGCTTGTCAGAGCCAATGGATGCTTGTATTTATTATTCATTCATGGTGAATTGACGTGTGTCCTTTTCTGGTCTGATCTCAGCCGGACAGACGGTCGGTTCATTTCTGGTCTCAGATTTACACGTTTACGTCATGTCAGCTTCAGATCCACTCTGACGTGGTCTAACTGGACCTGTCTGTCACGCTGCAGTTCAGTCTTCTGATCATTTCTGGTAAGAACCAGCAGTGACTACTGACAGTATCATGAATCTCTGAGAAACAACCAGCAGGATCATCTACAGCAGGTAGACTCCCGAACGAAACGTTAAAACTGGGAGAAAAGCTCAAGTTTATTTATTTAGCATGTTTACGGCAACCCCAGTTGCCCAAAGTGCTGAACTGGGGTTTAACACTAACTGATATATACTAGTGATATAAGACCAGAATAAAAAGTAAAAGCAAGGAAATGTCAGGATCAGCTTTGTCAGAAAGAATCCAATCCACTTTATTTAAAACGCACATTTTAAAAACAAGGTCATGTCTCCAAAGTGCTGAACTGGGGTTTAACACTAACTGATATATACTAGTGATATAAGACCAGAATAAAAAGTAAAAGCAAGGAAATGTCAGGATCAGCTTTGTCAGAAAGAATCCAATCCACTTTATTTAAAACGCACATTTTAAAAACAAGGTCATGTCTCCAAAGTGCTGCACATCAACTATCCTGATTGATAAAATAAAAATAGAAAAACAATAACCAAGTTCTTCTCTGTTTAGCTCCACAAGCTAATATTAAAACAATAGAAACAATTAAACAGATAAAGACAGAGGACCGCACAACTTACACGGTGTTAAAAGCCAGAGATTCACAGTGGGTCTTAAAGTCTTTAAAGGAAAGCAGTGGCTCTTCAGCAAGGACTTAAAACCAACTCCAACGTGAAAACTGTTCCAAAGCTGGGAAGTGGCAACCGAAACAGCTCCGTCCCTCCTGGATTTAAACTTCAGAAGGAGCTGCGTGGAGCCCTGGCCGGAGCATGCAGCAGCTCTGACAAAGTGTTGAAGGCTTTAAAAACAAGTCATAAAATTTTCTACTGAGTCCTAAAACTAACGGGAAGCCAATGCACGGGGGTCGCCTCCTCCCTGTAAGCAAGCGAGCAGCTACATTGTGAGCGAGCTGTATCGGAGCACAGAGGACGGATCAAGGCCATAAAACAAGGAGTTGCAGTAATCAAAGCGGTAAAAGTAAAGCAAAAAGTACAAGTGTTCACATTTCAGTCTGGTGCATCATAATTTATTGAAAACTTCATTTAAACTCAAACATTCATTAGCTGTTTAAAATTTTAGGACCGGCTCAGGTGTGTTTTCAAAGTATCTCAGAAAGTTTCGTCTTTAAATGCTGAACAGCAGCAACGTATCAGTGATGGGAAGCGGATTTATCCAGCTTTCATCCGCTGACGGGGTTTAGTTTTCCAGACGTTTGAGTTCGTTTTAAAAGCTCGCTCACATTAAACTGACCTTACAGTCAGACTCCACACACATCTTTTAGATTTAGTTCATTTTTCTTCCATTTTCTAAAAGATGTAATTGGTCAGGAAGCAGAGATTTCACCTGTTTATCCTGCCCTGAAGCAGGTGGGGTTTACAGCATCTGTTGCCATGGTGATAAAAACTGGTAAGAGAAGCAGCTTCATTAACCTGAGGTTTCCTTGACGACCCTGATCTGGTTGGTCGGCTCAAGTCCAGTTTGAGGACCTGCTCCTCAGACTTCAGTCTGTCTGTGATGAAATGTTTGTGTTGCTATGGTTACGAACCATTGACTGATGATGGTGGGGAATTGAAGAGGTGCTTGTTGTTTTGCAGAACGTGAAGCTGCTGCAGCAGTTTATCAGCCCCCACACTGGGATGGTGTATGACCCCACTAGAACAGGTGAGTCCCCACATTACCTGTTACTGCACACAGGTGAGGAGCCAGCTGCTGATCCTCTGATGTTCCCTACAGGTGTGTGTATGAAGCAGCAGAAGAATTTGGACAAGGCCGTCGTGATGGCTCGAGATCATGGTACGAAACAGGCAGCAACTACAGGAGGGCGGTAGTTTGACCTCCTTCACTGCAGGTTTCTGTCATAGATCAAACTGTGTGACACAGAAAGCCTCAAATTGACCCCGAGGGCATATTCTGAAGTCAGCATCATGACTTTCCTCAGCAGGTTGGAGGTCCAAGTTACTAACGGTTGTTAAAAATCAGTAAAGTTCCAGACTCGTCTCCTTAAGCCCACGTTTGTGGATGAAGTTCAACTTTAACTCCAGAAAAGTCAGGCCTTAAATGATTCTCATCAACCCACATTTTATTCACATAAACAACATGTCAGATGTTAAAACTATATGTAGCAACACGGTGGAAAAAGTAGTTCCAGGGTGGTGTTCAACATGGTGTAAAAAGTAGTTCCAGGGTGGTGTTCAGCATGGTGTAAAAAGTAGTTCCAGGGTGGTGTTCAGCATGGTG
>JBAFTA010000019.1:730245-746997 GCA_036919975.1 Melanotaenia parkinsoni | reverse complement strand
CATCCATCCATCCCTCTATACATCCATCCATCCATCCATCCATCCATCCATCCATCCATCCATCCATCCATCCATCCATCCATCCATCCCTCTATACATCCATCTGTCCATTTTCTGCCACTCATCTGGAGTCGGGTCCCTCTCCCCGGCCACATTCACCAGCTCATCCGGGGGGATCCTGAGGTGTTCCCTGGCCAGTCGCGAGATGTAGTCCGTCCAGCGTGTCCTGGGTCTTCACCGGGGCCTCTTTCCGGTGGTCAGTATTTGAGGTCAGTATTTCCATTTCTGCCACATTTCTGTGTAAGCTGATTTTAAGGACGGCACAGTGTTGTCTCTCTTAGCGTTAAGATTTCATCATCCTGTTTTCTCTTCTTTTGAAACACCACACCAGTAAAGTGTGTTCCAGTCAGAGCATCAACCAACGAGGAGTCTGAATCAGACTTTCTGCTGTTCATGTGAGTGCTTGTCAGTGTTTTCTCCTGGCAATATATACACCTGTGTGTAGATAGACTGTGTGTGTGTGTGTGTGTGTGTGTGTGTGTGTGTGTGTGTGTGTGTGTGTGTGTGTGTGTGTGTGTGCATGTGCGTGCGTGCGTGTTCTCCTAAACTGAAACCTCTCTGTGCCCTTGATGTTGGGATGAGGATAGTATGTAACCATGGTAACTGGGTCCATAACAGTTACTGTTACCATGGTGACAGAGGCGGCGATGCAGCAATGGTTGTCAAGGAAACCAAAAGAATGAGAAAATAGTAACTTGGGAAAAGATGCAAGGAAACTGTTGAGACAGCTGAGGAGAGAAGGGATGAAAGATGGTCGACTACTTGTCAGAATGGAAAGATTAAAAAAAAGAGGGTCTGGAGGGACTAAAGACGGTGAAAGGAAGAAAACGAAATTGAAGTGTGTCAAACATCACGCGTACCTGGAACACACAGTTCAACTAAAACAGATCTCGTTCGGTCACATTAGCAGCCTGGCTGTTGTGGGTGTTGACCACCAGGAAGGACACTGCTGAGCAGCTACAAGGTCAGGAGGAGGGGCGACTTCTTGATGAAGGCCTCGGGGTGACGAAGTGCCATGCACATCATCACTCAACCCTCTTGATCAGCTAAGTAACCAGAGCAGTGGCGCGGAGGTCACAGAATGTGGTCATGGATTATATCCCAGTGTGTGATGCTAGAATAAAATGTCAGTTTAAGCAAACACACATTTCAAATATGCATGTAAAAATAACCTTACTTACTTATGTTAAAATTTTAAAAATGAATTTGATTTAAAATGAATTTTTGGTGTATTTTATGTAAAAAAAAAACTTTTATGAATACACGCTGCAGCATCATCCGAAATCAGTACTCAGGTGACGTAACAGCAATGTTTGCAGAACATCCAGCTGGATTTTCATAGACCGTGATCTCCTACAGAGGCAGTTAGATGCTGAACAACATCCATCCATCCACAGGGATGTGGTACTGAGCAGACTGAGGTCAGTATTTCCATTCCCTTCCAGTACATACATGGACAGGAATATTGATCCATTTAATGGCCATGTCAAGCTTTAACTGTCGTTTGATTATTCTGTGGTAACTGTCAGCAGGTTTAGAAACACAAACTCTAATTCTACTAAACTAAATTAATACTAAATACTAAATTCATCATTTTTTATTCTGTGTTTGTATTAAATGCAGATCAGAGGGCAGATGTGTGGATGATATAAAATTAGATGAGGCTTTAGAAACTGGGAAAAGACAGTTGATTCAGGCATCATGTGAGATTTTATGAACCACATTAGCTTGTGATTCAGAGACTGAACACATATCCCAAGTCTAGCTTTGGTCCTGGGATTAACTGATCAATGTCTGTCATCGTGTTTATTCCTGGGTTCGATGCCATACGCCT
Organism: Melanotaenia parkinsoni; assembly: GCA_036919975.1. Taxonomy (NCBI): domain Eukaryota; kingdom Metazoa; phylum Chordata; class Actinopteri; order Atheriniformes; family Melanotaeniidae; genus Melanotaenia; species Melanotaenia parkinsoni. The sequence continues at coordinate 745,103 of JBAFTA010000019.1, read as the reverse complement.
GCCTGCTGTCCCATCCTTTAATCAATCCATGTACATGTGGGACTACAGGAAAGACAGTTAGCTGCATTTGAGATAACACTGATGGCAGGTAAGCTAACAAACAGAATAAACCAGGTCAGTCTTCTGCTTCCAATCCTTCCACAGACCTGCGACGAACCTTACAGTTTTTATAGCAATTAACCTGAGTCCGATCTGGTGCTGAATCTCCAGTATATCTGGTCAGCCATTAAAAGTCTGTGATGTGATCGAAAGACAGAGCTGCTACATGAGAAAGGACAAAGCAATGAAGCAGAAAGAGAAGCTGCAGAGAAAACATGACGGAGGCAGACAGGACAGTAAGAGATGTGATGTGAGGCTGAGAAAGGTGAAGGTCTCTTACCTATCCACTTGTCATTGCCGTACCACGACAGATTCCCTTTAGTGCTGTCATAGTATCCGATTTTCTTATAGCTGCCACCTTTGACACAGAGACACAGAAAGTGAGAGAATTGGTTTACAAAGTCTCTTGAAAGTTTCAGGAACCAGTACAAATGATCCAACTCTGGACAAATAAGTCTCTGAAGTGGTGCTGAAACCTGAACGAACACAGCGTTCAGTATGTGCAGGGTTTGAATTCCCTGCAGCTTTTTGGGAGTTGGAAGTCACCTGGACATGCACGTAAATTATTGCACGGCAGTGCAGTCAAAAGCATTCTGCAACCTTCTGTATGCAGCAGTTAGAAGCATCTCATATGAGAACCGTCATCAAAATCATCACTGTACGAGTGATGATGTCATCCCGTGGCTATGGATCACTAACGCCAAGGTATGGAGAAAGTTAAGTAATGGCCACGCCTTACTTATACACATTTATATGGGCAATAATACTGTACTAATGTACTACTTCAGCTACCAGATGTTTCCCTACTGCAACACGGCTAAATGGATCTCTGACCAGCTCTGCACAAGTCTGCTGCTGACGCATTCATTTAAGTCAGATGTGTTGAAGCAGGTGAACATCGAAAGTCTGCAGGACAGTGGGAAGAGGACTGGCGTTGGGGATTCTGAGTTATAGCATAACTGAGCTTTCTTGTTTCACCAAGCTGAACAGTTTAACTACAAAAAACAAGCTCCGATGTGACACCAGGTTCAGCAGTGTCTCCATACTGATATTGTTCTCTGTATTACTGAATAAAGGTTGGAAAGTTCTTTACCAACCACCTGAAGCATATTTAGTGGTCACAGAATGGACACGATGCTAAAACAACAGCTCCTGTAGTGAGCCAGCCTCACCGAAACGTTCGTCTTCAGAAACACTCACACCATCTTTACCTGTTGGTACCACACCTCCCGTGGGCGGGACAAATAAACATTTTACTCGGTCTGTTTTCAAAGTACGTCCACATATTATACATCGTTGGAAAGCTAAGATTCTGGAGATCTGATTAATGTATACCATTCCAGGCTGCAATCCTAACTGTAGATTCATTAAACACTTTTTTCTGACCAGCCGTCAATCTTTGAAGCCATACTGTACTCCAGTAGCAGATGATACTTCAACAAAAATGTGCCTATCCATCACCAGAAAAAGTGGTCCAGTATCCATAAAAAATCATTTTAGGCAAAAAAAATGCAGGATTTTAACTGGTTAAAATGATAAAACACACCAATGTTAAACATAACTAAGGTCAGTCCTGAGTCAGTAGTGACCACAGCATCCTGGGCATATGAAACAACTTTTCACAGATCCAACAAAGATGAGCCACATGAGTGACTAGCAGCGAGTCCAGCCACATTACTCATAGATGGCCACAGAAGGAATAAACACAAAAAGAAACACGTTCTGGAAATTTATTGTAATAAATAAATAAACATATAGTGATGACAAATAAATGCTATCCTTTGATTGAAGAAACATCATGAACCTTATGGACAATAACATAAAATTTATCCTGAAAACGGACCATTTTTAGAGCTCATCCTAATTATCTTCAGAGGAGCGAGCTCCCTTAGCTCCACTGTAATTTAAACCATGGCTAGATGTTTCTGTTAACACTGGGACGTGTTCATACCTTGAAGCTGTTCTATTAGAGTCCAGGCCATCCGAGAACCTTGAGCATCAAACACAACATGACCCTGGGAGAAAAAGAGAAATTTACTAGTTTAACAATGGCCTCCGATCTCCAACAACGCACCATTACTTCACTCTCTGCACAGAGAAAGAAAGTCAACATGAAAAGGGCGGCAGAACCTTCAGTTTTCAGACCCTTCTCCAGGCATCCAGCTCCTAGTTTGGCTTGAGGAATCAGACGCCCTGTCTACCTTTCAGATCAGACCTCAAACTTTCCTTTCTGATAAATCCTATAGTAGGTCTGGCTTGGTTACCCTTAGCCATCCCTTTAGGTCTGCTGCTGTAGGCCGAGACTGCTGGGGGATGTCCCATGATGCACTGGGCTCCTCTCTGCACTTTGTACCTTCCATGTAGAAATATCTGACATGGTTGTTGTCATTAATTTGTGTTTCTCTTCTTCTTTCCTTCAGGATGAAGGATTGAACCAAAGAGAAGATTTGATGCAATCCGCTGGTTCTTAGCTAGGTAGTTATTATTATGAACTGGTTTAGGTGAACACAGTCATCATAAAGTGGGTTTGTGTAGATCATAGAATGGGTTTGTTGTAACTGGATTATTACTGGACTACAGTGAACTGGACTGCACTACACTATGTCTGTAAAAAGACTCTGTTGTGAATTTGTGCTGCATAAATAAAGCTAAATTGAATTGAATCTGTTTTGGTTATTTGGTATTTGCACTCTGATTGAAGACAAATCATCATAAACGTTCAGTTGTTCAGTTGTTTCTCTCCATCTTCTCTCCTTTTCCTTCAGGGTTTGGTACTTACTGAAACTCCTTCAAAGGAGCTGGTGTTCATCGCTCGGTAGATTTCAGCAGTGATGTCTCGGTTGTTGTAGTTAAAATCTTCTAGATGGTGACCTTTGGCCTTCAGGGGACCCACGGTCTTGTTGAGAGCCAGGGCCAGAGCCCACACAGCATCATAAGCTAGCGGGGCCTCCTGGAACCCTCCTGTTTCTTCTGGATTTTTACCCCCCAGTTTAGACATGAGCTGGGCCAGAAACTCCTGAGATGTCTGAGAAAGAGAAGATGTGAGAAAATAATGAAGTTTGATGACCTTTAACACCATGTGTGTAGTTGTGTAGTTGTGTACATGCATAGTTGATTCATACAGTTTTTGAGTCTTACTGCATCATTTTATGGTAAAAACTTTTGCTCCAAACTCTGTTGCATGAAATCTGTTTCGTCTCTTTTGTCCCCTGGTGGACACATTTTACAATAATTCTAATACACGAGTACTTGCATGCAAACTTTTATTCTATTATTTATTTACTTTTATATTTTATTAAAGGACAAAAGAAATATTTCTTCTTCAATATGAACTTGTTCTCAGACTGATTAAGAAGCTTGTTGGTACTCAGGTTTTTTCAAGAATTTCCATTTTTTTTCCATTAAATGTCACCAAAGCTAAAGTAAATACATAAACTGATTAATAAACCGTCTCGTGTTCAGAGACTGCAGTCAGCTCAGCTGTGAGTCCTCTGGCCTTTTCTCTCTGTACAGCTGCTGTCACGTGATGGCCAGTAGTCCCAAAAATATAAAAAAAAAGATTTATTTATAGTTCAGCAGTGGTAATTTGGGTAAAATAGAACATTTTAATATGCACTAACACAATATTTATTTATTTTTTTATAGAAAAAGGTTCTATCTGTATGAGAGACGAGAGAAGCTCTTACATGTCTTTCTACCGCTGTACATATTCAGTCCGTCATCTAGATGTGTCTTACCTAAAACAACACACCTTGGTTCATACTGCACATTCACTCCGGCTAATGAATCTGGTTAAGTTCAGTCTTTGCTTTGTCTGTCTCTGGTAGACCTGGGCTGTGCTGCTTTCCTTCTACATGGTTCATGTTGGCAGACTGTTGGTTTGTTGGCCAGCAGATGTTTCGGGATGTGGTCCTGCAGCAGATGGTTCAGGTAGAGGTGCTGATAATGAAGGCCGTGGTTCTGTGTGGTGTTAGAACCTCAGGTTCTTAAGGGACTTCAACGGGGACATCAGATGTTGGGGGGTTCCTCCGGGTCTGAGATTCCTTGTAAACATCAGTCTTGGTGTCATCTCTCTAATTCTCCACTGCTGATCGACATGACAGAGTTGGACTTACCTTTGTCCTAGAGGTCTGATTTGGTAACTAAGGAAATTCCTCAAAATAGCCATCAGACGTTTTGTCCATCAATTTTGAACGCAGATCACAGACAGGCTCCACAGATGTGTTTTTCTTGGACTTCTTGCATTATTTCGGTTGAGTTTGGTCTCCTGCTCCTCTGGGTTTTTCAATGTAAAACTTGGCTTCACCTGGAACAGGTGTTCCATTCACCAATGGTTTGGTGGAAGTCTACATACTGCACTGCAGGGATCGGAACAAGCATGTCAGATCCATCAGCTTCCTCAGAAAAGGTTTCTCAAGGTTTGGCTACCTGGTCTGCAACAGCTGTTTGGACAATACTGTCAGTTACATCACAGATAAATCTTGATCAGGCTCTCTGACTCGAGGCTGTGCAGATGAAACAGTCCCAGAACTGTTACCCAGAATCAGTCCAAAGTCATTTTCTGGACTTTCTTGCGTTTCTAAGAACGTTGCACATTTTAGCCTCAATGTTGTCTTTCTTATTCTGGTGTCTTTTTATTCAGACTCAGTCAGATGAAGGAAAATTCTCATCACTGAACAACATGCCAGAGTTGCTCTCACCTTCGTTTTGGAGATTTGGTGGAAAATCGCCAGTGTTTTGTGCGTGAATCAACTCAAAGTCAGTGTTGTGTTGTTTTCTGCTGTTCAGTTCATAAAATACAATAATAAAATTACAGTAATGGTTTCAAAATAACTTTTGGTTATTTACAAAGCATTTTATTGTCTTGAAGTAAGTAGCAAATACAGCTCATGATTATAATTTCATTAATTTACTTATGAACCAAATAACAGTCTAGATGGGTTTTAATACTGTTGCTGGTCTTCTGAAAATCATTGGTGCAATAGATTACAGATATTATATTTCAGGACAGCCTCAGTCAGATTTACAGTCATTTATGTTACCACTTACCCACTATCCTCACAAAACCACCTCCAACTCAACTGGTCATATGTGAGCAACGTCACCCCCCAAAATTCATCATATTTTCTATCAATAATAATAATAATAATAATAATAAAAAATTACAGATTTCTGATTAGTCAGTATTTCTTACCAGGTTGGAGGCTCCTCGTACCGTCTCTGGGTTTAGCATGACAATCTCAGTGGTCACATGACCCTCCACGGCCTCGGTCATCTGCTCCACTGTACAGTTGATGGATGGATCCTTAATTTTAAACCAGTTGTCTGCATACCAACCAATGAGGAACCACACATACTTTTTCCCATACAGCTTCTCCTTATAGACCTGAGGATGGAATGATGATGATATCTTAGAGGATCCTAAAACAATGTAGTCTGAGATATCGACAACTAAAAATTCAAATAATAAATAGATCAGATATCAAATAATTTGAGGTGCACAGTTTGTTTTCTTTATTATTATTTAAAGACACTTTTGATTTAATCATGAATTTAGTGAATAATTTATGTATTAATTTCCTATTTGGAATTGTGGCACTTTTTTTTACTCCATACTTTTCATGAGAAAACCTAGAAATGTAACATTTTTAACATGTAGATACCTTAGAAACCTAAGCACCAAAGTCTCAGCTACATTCACACTGCAGGTAAAAGTGGCTCAAATCAATGATAAAATAGGTTTGATATATTCAAATCAGACTCAGTCTGCTTTAATTTGTGGTCCTAAATCAGATCCACACGACCTCGGTCTGAACAGTCCAGTGGCATTTCTACGACTTCTACGTCTCTGAAGTGAGCCAAACGTCACAATTTTGTGTCGGAGGATTTGAACCCACCACTGAAAGGGAATATGGACCAAATGTCAGATGCTATGATTGAGGAGTTAAATAAAAAGACCTCATCTTCAAAACATTGTACTTCTCTTACCATTTTTTCATGGGTCAGGGTTAAATAATACTGACTGCACAACAGCGTAGAAACTGGTTCTCACACTCTGAGATGTAACATCCATGTTTACTCCTGTAAACACAGCATGCTGCATGTGACGTCACGACTTCTTCTTGAAGGATTTACTGTTCACACTAAAGTCTGATGGTGGTTGCAATTAATTATAATGTGAACATTGCAATGGGGGTGGAAAGGACAGGAGAGAGGAACAAACACACAACATTTCCCTGCTACTGGACATAAAAATAAATAGTACTTTCGTATTTTGTAAATCCCAATTGGGAAATTCTTTCTCTGGATTTTACCCAAACTAGTCGCAGTCGGAGCAGTGGACTGCTAAATAGCAGCCCACTGCTATATGTAATAGCAGGTCCTCAGGGGAGCAGAGAGGAGCTCAGTGTTTCTTGGGACATCCCCCAGCAGCCTCGGCCTACTGCTGCAGAACTTAAGAGATGAATAAGGGTCAACAAGTCAGACATAACTACAAGATTTATAAGAAAGGAACGTTTGAAGACTGATCTGGAACGCATAGAGGGTTTCTGTTTCTTAAAGCCAAGTGGGAGCTAGTTCCACAGAGAGGGGTCTGATAACTGAAGGTTTGGCCGTTCCACTTATGGAAAGCGTGCACAAGTACAGTGATGTGATGGAAATCACACACTAAACAAACTAACAATAAACATTCAGACAGTCTTATGCTATTGCAGAAGGCCAGGTGGGTTTCTGATCATTTCAGAAAATAAAATAAGCCATGCTGTGTGTAACCTGCTGATAAAGAATCAGTCTTTTTATTGGGTCTGAATCGAGCTGTTAGAGCTGTTACCAAGGAAAGCTGATTAAACGAGGACCAGTTGAGGTGAAGACATTCACTGGTGAAAGGATGGACCAGTCGGCCCTACTTGGCATAGGTAAATGCCCCAAAATGCCCAAAAAAGATCATGGTATGCAAACAGAGATAAAATAGCTGAGGAAAAATAACAAACAGAACCAATCCCTGAGCCACCACCTTACCGTGGTGGAGGAGTTTGCGTGTCCTGATGATCCTAGTGACTATGTTGTCGAGGGCTTAATGCCCCTGGTAGGGTCACCCATGGCAAACAGGTGTCTAGCGGATGGACCAGATGAAGCGCAGCTCAACAACACCCCTATGATGACGACAAATCATGGAACCAGGTTTCCCTTGGTGGTGGGGCACGGAGGCGAGCACTTGGTGGCTGGGCCTTTGCCCTTGGGGCCTGGTCGGGCTCAGACTGAAAAGGTGACATGGGCCTCCCCTCCCGTGGGCTCACCACCTGCAGGAGGGGCCATATGGGTCGGGTGAAGTATGAGCTGGGCAGCTGCCGAAGGCGTGGAACCATGGCGGTCTGATCCCCGACTGCAGAAGCTAGCTCTAGGGACGTGGAATGTCACCTCTCTGGCGGGGAAGGAGCCTGAGCTGGTGCGCAAGGTTGAGTGGCTCCGGCTGGAACCACTGACCTTGAGAGGGGCTGGACCCTCTTCCATTCTGGAGTTGCTCCTGGTGAGCAGGTATATATATGCTCATATATATATATATATATATGATGACTCATTAAATAATGGTACAGCAGCATTTGTACACAGACAGCAGCTGTAGCTTCCTGTAGCTAAAGAGGAAAAGCAGTTCTCTTACAACTGGAATGGCTGCTGGTGCAACTGCATGCTGAAGTGTCCTTGGGTGCTGTATAGGTGTGTGTGATTGTGGCATACAGTTCCAGTTTTCCCAACAGAGTACTTCTCTCTCAGACTGAAGTTTTACTGGTGGTTCCAGAGGTTCTAAATGAAGAATGGAAGGCAGAACCTTGACTTATCAGACCCCTCACTGTGAAACCAGCTCCCAGTTTGGCTTCAGGAAGCAGGCTCCCTCTCTACCTTTCAAATTAGGTTTCAAACTTTCCTTTCAGATCAATCAAGTCTGGTTTGGTGACCCTGATCCATCCTTTAGTTCTGCTGCTTCTTAGGTTGAGGCTTCTGGGGGACCTCCCATGATGCACTGGGCTGTTCTGTGCTCTCTTTACTTTCCATGTAGAAACATCTGACGTTTTTGTCATTAATTTGTGTTTCTCTTCTTCTTTCTCAGCAAGTGTTACGGCCCTCAGGCTTTTCAGCCTGTGGCCTAAGTGACTGATTGACTGCTGGAACTTCCTCCAGACCCCTCTTTCCGTCACCCAGATTGGCCGATGACTGCTCAGTTTCGGGATCGGCTGCCCAATCAGGAGACGTGAGCAACTAAAAGACGGATGATCCAGCTGTGGTCACAGGGACACAGTTTGTTGCTTGTGTACATAGTAGAATACCCTGTGAGGTTTTTGAGATTCGATTGCAAAGTGTTAAGTTTGTTTGTCTGACAAGACCTTATATCCCTGCCTGAGGCGATATCTTTAAGTTGTATTTGATTGTGTTTGAGTTTTTGTTTGGCTAGAATCTGCCACTGTGGGCGTCGACCCAGTTTTGAGAAACCTTTAATTAATATTTATCTGTTTTGTTGTTGATTGTGATTTGAGTTTAAGTGAGCTTTTTGTTTGTCGTAATTATTTAGGACCTTTTGTTTGCGGATATTGGAAATTAGGAACCCTATTGTTTATTTATTCACTTATTCACTTTTTTGTGACATTTCCTGTATGTTTGTTTCCTTTTTCCCCTAGACCAGAGGTCACTAACAAGTGGACCGCGGTCTGGATCCGGACCCAGAACCTGTCCCATATGGACCTGGAGTTAAAATATAAAATCTGACAGGGTGCTTTCATTTTAACTGCCGCAACTTTTACAGTCTTTACGGTAGTGGTCGGGAAGCATGTGGACCAGTTGCACGTGAGGTAAGCCATCCCATGTGGTTCACTCAGCCAATCAGTGTGTGAGGCTCCCAGCGCCGCGGTAAACTGCCCGCAGAACAAGTTGGGGATAAAGACGACTGCGCCAGAGAAAGGAAGCACAGTTGCTGGCTCCGCCTGTTTCAGCGACTTTGGACTGGTTTTTCTTTTAAGTCTCTTGCAAATATCGTCAGTTGCGGGTTTTTGGGCATGTTTTTTCTGAGTGTAGTTGCTTTTTTGAGCTGAACCTGCTCCTGCTATGAAACCCCTCTGATTCACTCACAGCTGTCCACAATATCGGATATTATGATAGAGTCCAGACTAGAAGAGAAGTCATAACTTCTGATAGCCATCAGAATGTGAACCTGCACTATAATGAACTCAGACGTAAATACAAGTTTTCAAGACTTTACTAGTTTTCAAAGGTGTACTTGCAGAGAAATGAATGCACACACACACACACATGCACGCACGCACATTCAACTTCACTTGACAGAGCAACAGTGACATTGCCTGCAAAAAAAAGTTTTTTATTTAACTGGACCTCTTTAAATTTTAGTTGAATACCCCTGCCCTAGACAAAAGGGGACGTAACGTAGTGGGGACTCGTCCGGGAGGTTTTCAGTTATTTTGGTAAGTGTTAATTGTTATTTGTGATAGGAATTAGGCTATCGCTCCTTGTGTGTGTACGGAGTGTTTGTCTTTGGTTGTTGGGTGATTGTACATCACCTCAGGAACGGTAAGTAGTCTTGATTACAGACTTTTGCTGACAGTGCTCAAGGTTAGTTGTGTGATTGCTGAAAAAGCTGCTCGATTTGATTTAGAGTGGTTCCTGCAGGACCCGACACTTGATCAGGTCGAGGTATGTTGTAAGGACGACTTGTCCTTAATAGCTGACCACTTCGAAATCCCGTGGCCGAAGCAAAGTCGGAAACAGGAATTAAAGGAGTTGGTAGTGGCGTGCCTGGTAGAGCGGTGCGTGTTACACTCATCTGTTGTTGCTGATGATCCAGCAGCTTCTCCTGCTGTGGCAGGGCCCTCTTCTCAGGTGAGACCTGAGCAGCAGAAGGCTCAGCCCAGTCTGACAGACATGGGGATGGCTCTGAGGAAGGTGATTGGCCGGTGTCACCTGTCACACTTCCACGCTTTGACCCTCTCCTTTTTTTTTTTAACCTGTCCTGTCCAGCATCAGAGCAAGCAAAATGATAATCAGGTCAGGAGAGGACACCCCCACGACCGGGCCATACAGGGACTGCAACCAATGAGCCGCCACCAACCCCAGAAGGTACCCACCCCCACATGCCTTACGGGGAATGAGAGGATAGAGGAATAGAGGATAGAGGAATGAGTAGGACAGCGGCAGATCCCAAACCCACGGTACACCACCCCCAAGCCCGCTCCCGGTGGCGCCCCGGGGAAGAGGGGTGTGAGAGGTCTCCATTGTCCTCCTCCTTCTCGCTCATGACTGTTTGTGGTGAGTGTGTTTTTGCAAGTAAAACTGAGGGGCAGTGACCATATTTGACCTTTGACTTTCTCCTGCTGGAGAGTGGGTCGGGTGCTTCTCGGCTGAGTGCCTGACTGAAGCTAAGGATGGCCAAACTACAACCGGAGGCTCAGGAGGAAGCTCATCAGAGGCAGATGCAGCTAGACATAAAACGCATGGAGATTGAAGCCAACAAGGCTGCAATTAGAGCTGGATGCCCAGGCAAAAACCACTTCCATAAGGGCTTCTGTTGCCCCTTCGGGGTTTCAGAGCTGCTCGTCCTGGTGGATTTTTTGACCTGTCAAATTCCATTTCTTTTGTTCCGGTGTTCAGGGCGTCAGACACGGAGTGCTATTTTTCCGCCTTTGAGCGGATTGCGCATGCGTTGCATTGGCCCAGGGATTGTTGGTCCCTCCTTGTACAATGTTGTTTGTCTGGCAAAGCCCAAGAGTTTGTAGCAGCGCTCCCTCTAGTGGGCAGCCAAAATTATAATATTGTTAAAGCCACGGTATTGAACACATATGACAGGGCTACTCAATTCAGCTACTCAAATTAATGAGTTATTGTGTAGAACCTGATTGGCTGTTACAGCAACCTAATTTGACTCAGCTGTGTTGGTGCAAGGATACATGGAAAACCTGCTGGATTGCGGCCCTCGTAGGACCAAATTGAGTAGCCCTGATATATGAGCTGGTACCAGAAGCATATCGTCAGAAATTCAGAACATACAAGAAGAAAACCTCCCAGACATTTGTGGAATAGGCACGAGAAAAGAGCAATCTTTTTGTTAGATGGTGTGCATCATGTGGTGTTAACTACTTTGAGTCATTGAGAGAACAGTCTTGTAGTGCACCTGAATGAGCACAGAGTAGACACGTTGTCCTCTGCTGCTATGATGAATACACTTTAGTACACAAAACTGTGTTCAGGCCGCTAGAAAAGGTGTTTACTAGAAAAACTGCTGAGACTGTGAGAGTTAGACAACAAGATGTTTTTATTGCCATCAAACCATTTGTGATGTCTGGTGTGTCTTTAACTGGCAAAACATGTGATGAGCAGGAGATAAGAATGTTACATGACACTGGGGCATCACAAACCCTCATTCTGGCAAACTCCCTGCCATTTTCTGCTGCTTCCTCAGCAGGGTATAACATTATGTTACAGGGACTTGAGATGGTATATGCTCCTTGGCCTGTGCATAACGTTTACCTATCAACAAAACTATTGAGTGGGGTATACCCGATAGCAGTTTGCAATGAGTTGCCAGTGGACAACATATCATTGCTTCTCAGTAATGATATTGCAGGTGGCCGAGGACTTCCTGCACTGGAAGTGCTGGACGTCCCAGTGAAGAATGATAACCAGTTATCCCTGGGTCACCCCCAGGGATATCGCAAGATTCTCCACTTCTCCTGTGATTTTGTGATCCAGCTAGGCTGACTGCACTCGTGGGCACTCCACACCTGACATGGTCCTGGTGTGGACTAACTTGCCATGGAGGTCGGAATAAAACCACGGCACAGCCATAACGTGGTGCAATAATGATGCATGTTGACCCCTCTTTCCTGTCCTCTCCACTGTCCTGCCTAGTTCTGCTTCTGCTGGAGGTTTTCCTTCAAATACTACCCTCTTTCTTTCCACGTGAGCAACCTACAAGCATACTTTATATGACCCAGACACAATCACCTCAGAGCCCCTTCACAACAGTAGCTGTCAGTTTTCACACAAGTCCTGTATTACATGCTGTGATTCAATAAAGTTAAAAAATAAAAATAAAAAAAACATGCCAAATAATCTTTAAACTTCAGAGAGTGGGGAAGGAATACTGCTACAGAAAAAAGACGAGACTGGAGCTGGACGTGGTGTTGCATGTGCATCTGGCTACACCACTGTGGCAGCTACAACTGAAGAAGCCGACCAAGCACCTCTTCCACTTCTGTTTATTGACATCCTAACATCTTATGAAATGCACTCAGTCATCTGAAGATACTTTGTTCATATAGCCTAATGATACAGCTATCAAATCTACAAGCTGTAGATTGCATCTGTGAAGTAAAGTCCTCCACTTTGGTTCTGCTTATACTGGTGTGAATGCCCAGTTTGCCAGAAAGCACTGAGGTTCTGAGACTCCAGGATAGAGTCAGTACCAGAACCAGAACCATATCTTTGTGAGAGCACCATCGCAGGCCTAACTCTTCTTCTGTGCTGTTTCTTTATTGCTATCTGCGCATGCTCCATGCCTTCTTCCCATTTTTCTTTTGTATATTTCTGGCAATGCTGCAGTACCACTTACAGGCTTGGCATTAATCCTACAGCATTTTATCTGTACAAAAAACTTAGGGACACTGTAGCTCTGAAACCAGTTGTGGCATTCATAAAATAATAAACATATATTTAGAGTCTTTGTGACAGAATAATTGAACAAAAATGACATTACCTCACAGAAGACTTTCCTGGCCTCCGTCTCATAGAACAAACCAACGATAATTCTGGCATCTTGCCGCTTAGAAATAAGAAAGAGGATAGTATCACACACTGGGTGGAGACGATCACATTCTAAAAGCTGGGTCCCCCAAGTCCAACTCTCTAACCCACTTTCTCACAGTATTTTATATTAGACATGTATGTTTGCTGTCTTTTTCTGTAATCTTATTTGTATTTCCCTGTATTTAAAAACCTGTGATAAAACAAAGAGTTCCTCTGAGTCATAGTCGTCCTGTTGCCATCAATCCTTCTGATACAGAAACCAAAACTAGACTAATGTGTTTCCAACAACTTGTTGAATCTATGCCACCAAGAATTAAGGCAGTTCTGGTGGAAACAGTGGGTCCAACCCAGTACTAGCAAAGTGGACACAAACTTTTAACATGTTATTAGACAATAACATTCATGAGATGGTCTCTGATTTTCCGAAGGACCTGACTGAACCTGCAGAAATTGTGGGAGATGTGGTACCTTCAGGTTTTTGACTGCTACAGCAGGGTCAGTAAGGAAACTCTGACGGACGCTGATATCAATCCCAGCCTCTTTCACCCTCTCTTCCAGGTCATCCAGAGTCTGAAAAACCCACACAAACATAAAAACTCACAGTTATGAGCAAGCATACCGAACAGCAGTGCTGGGAAACAAGATGACAAGGGACCATAATCAAGTTATAAAATGTGCAAAGACTTTAGAATTAAATGGCATTAATCTTTATCTATATATAACTAATTCACAACAAAGTCATCTGAAGGCACTTTTACAGACGGCGACCAAGTTCATTTATTGAAACAGGAAAATATTCCTAAGAATGAGCAAAACTGTCCTAGGAATGAGTGAAGTAATCCCAGGAATTAGCAAAGTAGTTCTAGGAATTAGTAAAGTAATGATGGGATTTAGTAAAGTAATCCTAGGAATGAGTAAAATAATCCTAGGAATGAGTAAAATAGTCCTAGGAATGAGTAAAGTAGTCCTAGGAATAAGTAAAGTAATCCTAGGATTGAGTAAAGTAATCCTAGAAATTAGCAAAGTAGTCCAAGGAATGAGTAAAGTAGTCCTAGGAACGAGTAAATAGTCCTAGGAACGAGTAAAGTAGTGCTAGGATTGAGTAAAGTAATCCTAGAAATTAGCAAAGTAGTCCAAGGAATGAGTAAAGTAATCCTAGGAATGAGTAAAGTAGTCTTAGGAACGAGTAAATAGTCCTAGGAATGAGTAAAGTAGTGCTAGGATTGAGTAAAGTAATCCTAGGAATGAGTAAAGTAGTCTTAGGAACGAGTAAATAGTCCTAGGAATGAGTAAAGTAGTCCAAGGAATTAATAAAATAGTCCAGCAGCCACTTGCTTTAGCAAGTAGAGAAATTTTGACAGGCTTTCCATACTTTTAAAACTGACTGAACTCCAACTGCAACTGAAGGAAGCCTTTTCAGGGAGGGGTTTAGTATGAGTATGAGTATAGTATAATCATGACTGTACAATGTACAATGTACAATATATGGAAGCAACACCAAACCCTAATATAAGGAAAACTTAGATAGCATGTCCTTATGTCTACTTTATTTAGTACAACACGTAACTCACTGATGTGAAAACTTCTGTTGTTTGCTGAATGGTGGCAATTTTAGTCCATTTCCACTTCTTGAAGAGCTGCACTCTGGTTGGGTTGTGCAGCGTGGCAGATGGATGGGTGCGGAAGAAGGTGGGAAAACGCTGACGATTGGACAATGCAGGTGAGCTGGAACCATATGACAGCTGAGAGAGAGGACAGAAACAGCCATGTTAAAGCTCCTGACACACTGCTGCAACAGCACAGCAAACACAGAGACACTTATTTAACCAGGTATTTTACCAGATATTTAACCAGGTGTCAAACTAGGAATTTAACAGAGAATTTATTATTATTATTATTATTATTATTATTATTATTATTATTATTATTATTATTATTATTATTATTATTATTAT
>JBAFTA010000019.1:563221-576183 GCA_036919975.1 Melanotaenia parkinsoni | reverse complement strand
AAATACAAGTACCGACAGTACGACAGCAGTGCTGGTACCGACTTGGTACCGAAGTACCGAGTACCGTGACAACCCTAGATTACGTAAAGGGTAAGCTGCCCATCATAATTTACCCCACAGAGCTACACACCACCATTCCTAAGAAAGTGGTGGTGATATCACAGATAGCTTCTAGAGTTGTAGAGGAGGTTTAAGGGTTAAAATGCTGAAAATGGCTGCAGACACTGGTTCTGTTTTCTGTTTATTTATTTATTTTTTACACTTTTGATTGATTATCTGAGACTCATATTGTCCCATTATCTGAATTCCTAATGATCCGGTTTTGTCTGTGTTGTGTTCCAGGCTGCTGTATTTATGAGAAGCCCCGACAGTTTGGAGAGTCTTCCTCTGAAAGTGAAGGAGACGAGGATGAGGAAGGCTGTGGAAGTGCTCACTGCATCCTGGGCCACGGCAGGAGAGGCCATGGACAGAGAGGGGAAGGGGCGACCACCGCTCCCCCAACCTCTGGAGGGTCACACGCCCACTAGCAAACACTGCTGGATGATATGGGAGGTGTGAAGGGGGGGAGTCACATTACAAATCTGCACTATTTGTTTTATTTTAGTCCCATCAGAGGTTCAGATGTCAGGAAAGTCCAGCTGCTGACGGACAGATATGGACATCTACATCACTTCCTGTCCACATGAGGAAGTTCAGTGTGTCTTGTGGTGTTTTGAAACGTTCCAGCTAATTCATAACAAATCACACACAGTCTGAATGTTTCCTAAAACACATCAGAGATGGTCCCCGTCTCCAGGCTGAGGATGGTCCCCGTCTCCAGGCGGTGGCCGGTCCCCGTCTCCAGGCGGTGGCCGGTCCCCGTCTCCAGGCTGAGGATGGTCCCCGTCTCCAGGCTGAGGATGGTCCCCGTCTCCAGGCTGAGGATGGTCCCCGTCTCCAGGCGGTGGCCGGTCCCCGTCTCCAGGCTGAGGATAGTCCCCGTCTCCAGGCGGTGGCCGGTCCCCGTCTCCAGGCTGAGGATGGTCCCCGTCTCCAGGCTGAGGATGGTCCCCGTCTCCAGGCTGAGGATAGTCCCCGTCACCAGGCTGAGGCCGGTCCCCGTCTCCAGGCTGAGGCCGGTCCCCGTCTCCAGGCTGAGGATGGTCCCCGTCTCCAGGCTGAGGATGGTCCCCGTCTCCAGGCTGAGGATGGTCCCCGTCACCAGGCTGAGGCCGGTCCCCGTCTCCAGGCTGAGGATGGTCCCCGTCACCAGGCTGAGGCCGGTCCCCGTCTCCAGGCTGAGGCCGGTCCCCGTCTCCAGGCTAAGGATGGTCCCCGTCTCCAGGCGGTGGCCGGTCCCCGTCTCCAGGCTGAGGATGGTCCCCGTCTCCAGGCTGAGGATGGTCCCCGTCTCCAGGCTGAGGCCGGTCCCCGTCTCCAGGCTTAGGCCGGCCCCCGTCTCCAGGCGAAGGATGGTCCCCGTCTCCAGGCTTAGGCCGGTCCCCGTCTCCCGTCTCTGACATGTCATGGTGGGCACATTTGGCTCAGGAGACACATGGCTGATGGTAGACGTTCCTGCTGTTAAATGTCCAGAAAGATCAGATCCTCAGATTGTGTGATTTGTTCGGAATGAGCTGAAACACCCAGTCCAGGTCTAGGATGTGTCCCAGCAGGATTCAGCGATGTGCAGGTGTCCTTAAATGCAGCATGGGGAGGCAGACGGACTGCTTGTTCATTCTCAGCACACTGTGGATGAGTTTTTTTTAATTTACTGGTCTTAGTTTTTGCTGATGTTGGACCACAGTCTGATTAAGGGTCAGGATGGAAACTGAGGACTGGACTCTGGATCAGATTTTGATCTGCAGCTGGGTTTTCTAGCTGAGAGAAGTTGAGGGACATTTGACTAGACTAGTGCGATGCTTTCTTCCCCACATTTAACTTGTGATCAGGGTGGGACTGAGCCATCATCTCGGTGGAATTGTTGATTAGATGTATTTTTATCAGAAAGCTTGACTGGGGCCGTGGTCCCAGCTGCTGGATCAGGACCTCTCCTTTACCCGTGACTCTGACTGTAGACGTGAAGGACAGCAGTTCTTCTGCGGATTAACCGTGTTCCTGGTAGATACGTTGACCTCTGATGTGACTGAAAGCTTCACTCAGCTTTGATCCCATGTTAACCTGGACCCCTTCAGACCACAGCCCGGTCTTTATCAGTCTGCAGCTACATGGACCACCGAGTCCTCTGCAGGGGCTAGGCTAACCGATTCCAATCTGAGCTGCTGCGTGTTTTTAGGGAGATGATGTGTGGGTGTAAATAAACCAGTAACGTTTACCTGCAGTAACTACATGTACATGCTGATCTAAAAAATGAAATAAAGGGATGAAATGAGAAGAAATCTGCTCTGAGTTCAGGCTGAGCTGCTCATAAAGTGGCCGGACGCTCAGTTTTGACTTCAGGATGATAAAGCTAGACACAGAGTTTCAGAAATCCTCACATTTCAAGTCTTAAATAATCATGTGGTGAAATCCAGAGAGGTTGGCCCCATCATGTGGGTTCAGACTAGGAATGAAGATCATGGTGTCTCTGGACTAGACCTGGTTTGATGAAGGCTAATTAATGGGATGATCCTCCACTCATCAGTCCATCCATGAGGGTCTTCTCTCACCACTAAGTTCTCTGGAGGATTTCTGACTGTAGATAAAGGCGGATGGAGATGGGTGGAGGTGTCCAGACAGCAGCTGTTTGTGAGGTAAATGAAAGAAAATGCTGTGACTGAAGCTTTGTCATCAGCGGGACTCCATCGTCATCATCATCATCATTGTGGCTTCCAAGCTGTGGGTCACTGCCTTTCGTCCCGCCTCCTCACAGTGTTCCACCTGTTCGTTCTTCTCCTGCTGGTGATGATGCACCTTTCTGTACATATTATTGGAGAAATAATAGAAATTAAAGTTTTGAACGGCAGCCATGAAGCGACTATGGTGTGTTCATGTTTGGGGTCTCCACTGTAAATCAGTACAAACAGAATGATGTAAAGTGGCTTTAATGGGTTAATATGACAACGAGACTGTGGAAAACATCACAAAGGGTTCTTCGGGTTCTTCGGGTGGCAGCAGGTTTCCTGTATAAATGCATTTCATTCTGGAATTAAAATGAAGATTTAGGAGATTTTTTTTAAATAGCTATGAAGATGTAAAAGGTTGCGGTCACTCCCTCAGTTCTGACCGGTTTCTTAGTCCCCACATCATGATGCTGCCACCGTCGTGCTTCACTGTGGCTGGTGTGAGGCGTTTGCTTTGTTCCTTGTTCCATTTTCTCATTTATTAGGATTCCCATCAAGCAGCAGAAAGGTGCAGCTATTTTTAATGGGCTGTGTCACAATATATAATAAACATTTATTCAGTATCATACAAGTTTTCAGCCAATCACCACAAATATAAAGACTTCTCATGATTATACAAATAACTATAAACTGTATGATTTCATGTAGTCATACACGCACACACTCAGTATGTATCCATGATAGCAATGATAATAAAAAACAGTAATTATGATCATGATTACTAACCAATAACAAAGAGAACAGCAGCAGCACGAAGCATTAGCATCAGTACATTAAGAGATAATATAACAATAACTAACAGAACCTAATAGCAGATACAACCTAGTATTGTACTGACATTAAAAATACTGGAAGTATTGGTAGAAAACTGGATTTATTGCTAGCAGATGAGAGATTTATACTGTAAATAAAACCGTTCTGCAGGTAAAGTGATTAGCCAGCGAATACCCAAACATTTAACAATATGAAGTTTCATTTTTCGCCTCATTGAGACGGGAGTCTCCATGTCGGACAGGATGTGATGTCCAGCAGGAGGAGGAGTTACTCCAGTACTGTGACCTGAGAGGACCTCCATCCTCCGCCGCCGTTCGCAGGTCATCAAGCTGGATGTGCTCAACGTTTTAGCCCATCAGCTGCTGGCGAATGAAAAGGTCATCATAGCTGTTCGATGAATGAGGACCAGAAGACGTTTATGAATGGTGTGCTTTAATGCTGACGTGGGACACCAACAGATCACAGCAGGAACCATCTTCACTTACTACAGAGTAGAACTACGGGTGATCCAGCACACTGGCCTCCATATTATCTTCTAAACAACCATCAGTGTTGATATCCCTGCATTAAAGCTCGGTACAGCGTGGTGAATGAAAGGCAACGAGGAGCTGCACACGTGCTCTGACTGGTGCCATCAAAAAGAAAATGAAGACTAACAAACTAAATCTAAAAGAACATTTTTTCATTTCTGTGCAAAAAAAAAATGTTAGAGACAGTAAAGGCAACATGTCACCTTCATGTGAAACTGAACTTTCAGTGTATGAACCTGGTACTGTAACTTTATTCATTAAACCACAGATTCAGAAAGTTCGTTATTTTCCTGAACTCCAGCGATGTGAAGCTGCTGGAGAGAAACCAAACACATTTTATCTGATTGTTAAAGAGAAGCAGCAAACTGATGAGTGATGATGAAAAAAGATGCAACTCATTTTCAGCTGATCCCGTTTGTTCTGCAGCCAGTGGAAAGGCTGTATCCCCGGAAGCAGGTAGAAAGCCACAGGTGGACCAACAGGAAACGTGGTGGCACAGGAAGTGACATAAGGCAGCAGGCCAGAGGTACAATAAATACATGAGTGTGTTACAGACTCCCCCTGACCTCGGTCAGGTCAGAGTTTAACATCGAAACCATTTCAGACACAAAGTTTTAGCGTTATTAGAAAAAAGTGGAAAGCAGCAGCTCGGTCCTGTGGTTCATGTTCCTGTCTGCAGAGGATCTGGTCGTCTCCCAGGAACCTCACCCTTCACCAACATCCTGAACCAGCATGTCGTAGCAGTAAATGAAAGATCTGTTTGTTGAAGATAAACATCCGTTCATCAGCTCATGATGGATCTGACTTCCCAGCTAGTGAGAGCTGTCAGAACCTCGTGGTGAGGAAATCCTTCCCACTACTAATAACGAGCAAACAGGCAGAAAGGCAGACCCACACATTCCCTTCTGATTAGAATAAATTTAGAAAAACTCTGGTGACAAAGTTAAAACTGACTGAAAACACACACACGTGTGTAAAAAACATATAAAGCACTGAACATCAAGCGTCTGGAGAAAGTGGCGTTTCACTCATACAGTGGTGAAGTCCTGCTGTGGAGTCGTAGTGGGTCTCAGAGACGGACGCCTGGACGTCTTCTCAACATCTGTGAAGGAATAAACACAGTGAACAGCTGATCTGGACCAACTCGTGTGCGTGTGTGCAGATGACTACTCTGCACTCTAAACCATGTAGGTCAGGTTTTGGTTGTGTGTGGAGTTTCCATGTGTTGGTTCATGACATTCATGCTGGAATCTGATTGGATACCTTAGGTGCTACCTGAGGTGATTAACAGGTCACTGGACTAGGACAGAAGCTTCTTTCCAGACCTGCATGGATCACCAGTATCACACCAATCTGAATTAAAATTAATTAAAAATATGAACATCAGGTTGTACGTTTCTATTCATCTCTGAACCAGTACAGCTAACGCCGTTAAGACCACTAACTGATGTTAGCATGGCGCTACGTAGGCCATACACCGTTTCATTTGAGTCAGCTGTGGCGTGAGAAGCTGCAGGAAAGCGGCTCTCGAGGCCCCTGCTCACCGGTCTGATTTCATATAGGAAAATATAAGAATGACGAGAAAGGGAGATATTTCTGACTTTTTTGTAAAAAGAAGTCAGATCGGGCGGAGACCGACCCCAGCCTCAGTATCAGAAGCCCGACAGCTTCCAACATGGAGCTAGCCACACAAGCATCCAGTCTCCCACCATAACCACACAATAAACCAGAACCAATCCCCTTATCAAGCTCCACAGTGCACCCAAAACAACCAACGTCTCTTTTTCTGTGTACCTTTTTAACTTGTTAGATATTTCCACTTAGAGGTCCAGCTTTTTAAAGATGTTTGATTTCTCATGTCTCTAATGTGACAGTCACCACAGCAGTGGATGCAAGTGTGTATGAGAGGAACACAATCATTTCCTTTATGATATGACCCCTCCTGATAAAGTCAAGCCCACCCTCTGGCCCCTTCATGTGTAAAGGTTTAGCTCCACCCTGGTTCATCCCTCCTGAACAGCAGGAAGCTGGAACAGAGAAACATCCAGATGCTGATGTTTGCGTTCATTCATCTCCAATGATGTGTTTGTGTTTTTGTCCATTTTGATTATTTGAATAAAACTGAGAAAAGGGCATCACTCAGAGATGTTCAAAGGGTGGATGCTGAGAGGAAAACTCCTGTCTGATTCAACTCTGCTTTCTGCCTGGATATTAAACCAGAAACATTCACTTTGCCCGACACGACTCTGCTGACCTTCCCGAACCAGTCAGGCTTCACTGGTGTGAGGCAGATCAGACGGAGCCTTTCTCAAAACTAAAAACAAACATTTAAAAATGTCATTCATTAAATACTTCACATGATTTGGATCATCTAAGCTGATCACAGCTGGTTTTTAATGCTGGTTCGTTAACCGTTAATAACCTGCAGCATTGACCGAAAGGACACCTGAACGCATCACGGTCAGAGAGTCATGATCTCCGTTTCATGACTCAGGAGTTTTTGTGTCCGAACGTAAAGTTCATCTAAATCTGGACCAGTCTGTGATGACGACTTATTTAAAGAATACTAAAGTAGAAAAAACAAATCAGCATTTTCTCTGTAGCTTTAAGAAATCTGTCTGCAACTCGGCCATCTTGACTGGTCTGAGAATAAATCTGAGCCCCTGTGGCTGGTGCATCCCACCAGAGTGCCGTTTGCTCACGTCACTGCTTCCACATCTACATATTTTCATGTTTTTGTAAATAAATGATCTGCTGATGGCATTTCTTCTCACAGCCTTTCTGAGCTCAGTGACTGATAAAGTCAGCGGCCACCAGGTCAGGAGTTTGATGCTGGGAAACGTTGATGCTGCTGCAGAGGAATCCGTCTGTGGTCTGCATACAGACAAACCAGAGACAATGATGTCTCAGAACACATAAAATCGTCTCATTGAAATGTTTGAACTGGGAACACGATGATTTGGGAAGAGAAGGTGGATTCACCACTTTTTTTTATCATTTTTAATATTTTGACAATCTCCTCTTTGGTCAGCCAGTTTGACCAGTTTTCCTTTACTAGGTGAACTTGTGTGATGCTGCAGGTGTTAGCAGGCATTACTGGCTCTGTCGCTTTAAAAAGTTTCCAGTGATGTGATCTTCTGAGCTTTGGGGTTTGTATTTAGTTTGTGTGATTATTAAAAATAAAATCTGATGCAACAGGATTTGAAGAAAAGATTAGGACAAGTCTTACCTTCGGCATGTCCTACATTGACACAAGTCTGTCTTTATGCTCTTTACTGTCTCTTATTTCATCAGCCTCCTTCTCCTCCTTCTCATCTTTGTCGTCATCTACACCAAGGATCACGCTCTGCCGGACGCTGACGGAGATGACCAACGCCTGCACGATGCCATAGATCAAAGCAAACTGAGGGAGATACTCCTGGATAAGCCACAGTAATCCCGCCATTCCCACCGTGGAGACAAAAAACATGGCCATCCCGTGGAACCACAGCCTCAGTGCTCCCTGGACCCCCAACACCTCCAGGATTAACTTGGTGGGGGGGGACACAGTCCACAGGAAGGCAACCACAAACAGGTCAAACAGGTGACGCAGGAAGTTGAAGCAGATGTCGTAATGCTCTGGAAGGATATCCACCATCCAGCTGCAAGCAAAGAGTCGGAAAGGAGACGTCAGTGGAGAGAGGGGTGGAGGAGAAGGAGGTGGCGTTTCAAAATCTGAGAAATTCCCATCAGCATCGTCTCCTTTCCTCTTCCTCAGGCCACCTGGCTCGGTTCTTCTGGACCAGAAGGATGAAGTTGGGAGATATTTACTCCACCACCTGGAGACCTGGACCATGGTGTCCGTCTCCTGTTTCCCTGCTCCAAGATCCTCTATCTCCACTGGCTGGAGCTTCTCCTGCGCCTCCCAGAACACCTCCACAGCCTCACCGTGGTCACTACGTCTTCTCCAGCCGCCCCAGATCCAGGAGGTCCATCCGCTGGCGCTCCAGTACGCCCTTCTCTGCTGCTTCTCAGCCATCACAGCTGAGGTATCAGTTGGAGAACTGCCCCCCCAGGAGCGAACCCACCCCCACGCCCTTCCTGCGACGGAGGCCATCTGTCCCCGAATGTTTTAACTTGTCAGGATGCTCCCTGATCAGCTTCTCTGTCTGGTTCCTGTGAGGTGGTGCTGAAATATCTGGTTGCAGGACTCAGTCCAGTCTTTAGATCCCAAACGCACCCGTGGGTGTAACAAACCAGTCCAACAGACCCAACGGCCCCACGCACATTACTTTCTTTAATAACACAGGAACGGTTAGAGAAACAGTCCACCATCTACAGGTCTGAAGAAACAGTCCACCATCTACAGGTCTGAAGAGCCACCGGACCATCCAGGGGGGCTCAGAGGGAACTTAGACCGGACATGTCGTCTGGTCACGGCTAGCTGACATCAGTGTTGCTGCGGGGACAGTTAGCTTCTCCAGAGTAAAGTGAACACCTCTCGCGGCTTGTCCCACCTGTAAACAACAGCAGATGGTTGTAACCGTTTTCAGCCCAAGATCCCACGTCACCTCCGTCAGTGGTTACTGGTCACAAACCAGCTAAAAACAGGTTTTACACCCCAAAACAAGACGGAGAACTGGAGTCTGCCTCCCTATTGATGTGGTTTAAAAAGTTTAAAATATAAGTTTTGTGGTCTCTGAAGTCAGACAAATATTTAAAGAAAAGTAGATTTTTACCTTCGGAGCTGTTAGCTTCAGTTTGTCCGGCAGCTAGCATCGAACCACCGAACAACGCCAACAACTCAGGACGAAGTTCTTACTTCACCGATTCCCGATTCTGGACTGTAAACTGGTTCCAATCCAGTTTACTAATACTAATAAACAGTACCTGACAGCCGACAGTACAACCCAGTTCACCTCGGAGAACAAAGACTGGGCTGGCGGACAGACTTCCGGTCCGCCTCCTAAAAGGACCCGCAGGTCGGACCGGTTCCAGGTGAGCAAATTTAACCCGAGACTGTATGATGACGAAACAGGAAACAAAATGCTTTACTTCCATTCTACAGTCAACTTTTATCCAAAGCGACTTCAACTTAAAAACAGTTAAACAGCAGCAGGTAGACCTGTAGCTGAAGTGGTTTTTAATCTTAGAGGGACCCCTGGCCCTCAAGCGGAACTGAACCCAACGTTTCCCCTGATGACCATCACCCTGCAGCCTTCAACCACAGACCTTCACTGTAAAAGCTAAGATGTGCGGGTCAACATGAGGTCAGGGGGACCAGGATTCATTCAGCTAGAGCTCACTTCCTGGTAGGACAAACACACCAGAACACCAGTTTACCCGAGTTTAATACTTTATTTCACATAAAATCAACATGTCTGACATTCATAAAAACTAAAACATGGAAATTAAACACTTCCAGGTTGTAACTTTTCAGAAGTACACGACCATCCTCCCCGTTACTGCGGTGACCAGAGGCTGCAGTCCTGAGTCCTCCTGTAAAACCATGACAAATCTCAGGTTAACATCTTAGTGTTTCCTGCCTTCAGGGTGCGTATGCCATCCATCCATATACACAGTTAACGTGCCAATAATGTACCGATTCACATTTTATACAAGGAAATGACGACCTGCAGGAAGGTTTGCCGTCAAGAAATCATGCATCAGGATAACTAGGCTCAAACGTTTTACACCGTTACTGGCTTTATTACTTTTTAAATGGCCAAAATTACTACATCACTGGTTGCTATAAGCTGTAGTAACGTGTTCTTTACACCAGCATCACACTGAACCTGGTCCATTATGATGGTTTAATGGCAGCAGAACCACCCAGTCCAAGCGTGACCAGCTGGTTCAGCCTTCAAGTGTGCCGAGCAGCTGTTTATCGGAGCTGCAGAGCTCCACTGTGGAGGCCGTTCCAGTGCAGGCTCCACTCTCAGGTCACCTCCACCACAGGCCAGGAAGAAAAACGTCACCACATAGTAGTTAAAGGCTACTGGCGCTCGGCGAGTGATAGACAAACGCATCTTTCAGAGTGGTTTCTAAAACATGCCACCACATTCAGAAAGTTAACAGCCACGTTGGAGCTGGAGGTTTCAGCTTGCAGCCACAACCGGACTGGATGTGACCACTTGGTTCTCGCCACCACTTCGCGTCCACTGTCAGAATGGTTGCACACCGGCCGCTCCGGCTTTGAGATTGGTTTATAAATGTTGCTACTGCTTGAAGAATGTTGACTTTATGTATAAACAGATATTTAAAAAAGCTGCTATACTACCATCACGTCTGTTCTGTCAGCAATTCCTTTCAAAATAAGAGTCTACCACTTGGCCAGATCAGACAGCAACACGGGGTTAAACACACCAGCTGATTTGTCAGTGCAGTTTATTTTGAAAAGTCTTCCATGCAGTTCGGAAATGCTCTTTATTTTGAAAATATTTTGTTTCTTCCTGCCCTACGGTGGTCTTGGTTTACGCTCCAGGTTACCATGTGGCTCCATCAGTCTGACGGTCTCAGTGCGCTGCGAGTAAACTTCAGTTAACATCAGTAGAACCGAATAACTGCATCATCATCGACCAGTCAGACCAGCGGAGCACTGGTTTCCAGCCTGCAGCTGACTTTTCCAAAGTTTCGGGGTTTAGTTTAGGATTCAGGATTTCATTCCAAGGCATTTCCAAACCGTCTATATGGCAGAAAGAATCAGGACAGAAGAGTTAATCATGATTTCTGGTTTAGGAGACTTTCTACACAAACTGATGATCCTGGATTCACAGCTTCTGTACTCCAGCTTCAGGTCTGCTGCTTTTGGCCAATAATTGTAGGAAAAATGAAACCTGATGAGTTATCCATCCACCCGAGTCATGACCGTCACAATTTCTTCTATTAATTTAAGTATTAAACATCACGATTAAGTAAAGAGCTTCATTATGATCTCTTCTCATAAAGAATCACGTCTGAATCAGATCATGAAACCCGGAAGAAAAACTGAGTTAAACACGTGTTAATACTCGTACTGCTTTCTCATTTCCTGCTGGGGAAGCAGAGGAAGAGATTCCCTCCAAAATCTCTGTTGGTATTAAAATACAGAAATAAAATTTCAGGATCTATCAGGAGTGTTCCCGTGAGTTTACTTAGTGTTAGTTACTGTAGAATCCTCCGGATAATAACGTACCAGGAACATCTAGAATCCTGACATCGCTACTGACATGTCCCTTTAAAAAGATGATCCAGTCACTGATTAATCTGCCATCCACATTTCTTACTATGACAGGAACCACCGCTGGTGTGTGTGACGTTTCCAGGTGTGTGTGATGTTTCCACATTAGCTGGTACTTACACATATGAACATGACTGGCCATCCGCCATCGTGTAGGTGACCTAACAGCAGAAACGTACCGTTAGACATAAAAACAACTTAAAATACTAACTGTTCTGGGATCAGACGGTCTGAATGTTTAAACCACTGACTGCTGTCAAAGCGTTAAAACGATTACACACACCAAGCCAGAAATCTACGCTGAGCAGTGAATGGATCAAACATACCAGACCTCTGGTTCTGTGGTCAGTGCACTGTGAAAACAACTTCATGCTTTTTTCAGAGACTCTAGTCTGTGAATCATCATCCCACGTTAGACAACCACCACCTGGCAGACGGCAGACTGACCTGGAGGGTCCCCTTCCATCTGCTGACCCCTGATGGACACCTGCTGATGAAACACAGGGTTAGATCCACACCGACCTGCTCCAAGTGGCGTTAATCAGCCACCATGCATGTTCAGTGCACTGTGAAAGAGCTTCATTGTATAATCAGAGACTCTAGTCTTGTGAATCATCATAACAGCGTTCTGGTCATCACTGCACACCATTCACCTAAAAAACTCACCCTCATCTTCGTCTTCAGGGTCATCTGATCCATCTCCCACACAAAATCAGACATGCGTTCGCTGAAACAAAAAACAAGGAAAATTTCTACCATTTAAAATGTAGAAAAGTTAGCGGGACAAACACAAACATTGAATACGTCATTACTGAGTCAAATGTAATTAACCGAATAATTCAGTACCCATGATGCAGTGCAGCATGAGTTCATGTTAAAGCCGCAGTGCCTGCTGAAATCATGATGCAGCTCTGGAAAAAATTCAGATCTCTAGATTTTATTTTAATTTATTTTTTACACCTACCAGCATCGTCCTGTGTGCAGTTTAAAATGTCACCATCTGATGACTTCAGTCTGGATCTTCTCTCAGGTCTTCAGCCTGAATGAAGACATCGTCCAGTCCGGTCGCCATGCCACGTGCTAGGCACCGAGCTTCTGGTCCTGCCGCCTTCCGGTCCGTCCCGGTCCCACAGGAACAACCACAGAACCTCGCTGCTCGTTCGGCTCTGGACGTTTTAAAAACACCTGGTTCTGGTTTTAAATCTTTACAAACGCCCCAAACATCCCGCGCGCGCAGGACGTGTCTTCACCTCCATCTTAACCGACAGCAGAGACCGAAGCCAGGGTAGTTCGCCGCTTATATAGGGGTCCTCCTTGAACAGAGGCCTTAGGTGTCCTGAATATTGCCTGAGTTTAATGTTTGCCAGTAAGCAGACAACGTGGACGTTTTAGTACAATGGTAAAAAAATAAGGGAAGACATGATCATTACCATCATATCAACGTGTCCAGTTAGGAATTAAAACTGAATGTGGATCAGTTTCAGCTGCTGTTGTACAAATGGAACAACAGACAGCAGGTGGAAATGAGAGGCAACTAGCAAGGCAACCCTGTAAATGAACGTTTTATATATATATATATATATATATATATATAGATAGATAGATAGATAGATAGATAGATAGATAGATAGATAGATAGAT
>JBAFTA010000019.1:490675-501302 GCA_036919975.1 Melanotaenia parkinsoni | reverse complement strand
GTGAATGATGTTGGTGATGAGGGGAGCATGTGGGGAGAGGCAGGTTTTAACAAGAGCTGTAGGGATTGGATCGAGCTAACAGGTAGAGGGTTTGGATTTGAGGATAGATTCAGAGATGGCTTGGACGGAGGGAGAATAAAACTGGAGAATATGGTTATGGGGGATGAGTAGGGCGCGGTAAAGTCCACTCCAGAGACTGCAGCAACCCACGAGGCTAGGTGTTGGTGAATGTCAGAGATTTTGGAGACAAAGAAAGACATGAGTGAGTTACAGAAGTCAGTGGATTGCATGTGGTGGGAAGAGAGTCAGGCGGCTTTGTAATATTGGTGAGGAGAGAAGAGTTCTGGAGTTGTGTTGATTGGACTGAATGACACCAGAGTAGTAAGCAGATTTTGCTAAGGAGAGACTGTCCTTGTATAGCATTACATGATCATTGTACATTTCTTTGTGTATAGTGAATCCGGTTTTGTTATAGAGTCGTTCCAGTTGTCATCTTTGGGATTTGAGCTGACGGAGGGCAGGAGAGAACCAGGGAGCTGAGCGGGTGAAAGAGACGGATCTGGTTTTCAGTGGAGCATGAGTATTCAGAAGAGTATGGAGATTGTTGTTATAGTGGGAAACCAGGACGTGGACTGGCAAAATTGGTAATATCAGAAGAAAAAGACTCAATGTTGATGTCCTTAACACTACAGAATGAGTCGGTCCGGGGAGAATGATTCTGGACAGAAGGAGGTTGACATTGAAAGTAATGAGTCTATGGTCGGTGTATGGGAGCGTATGAGGTTTACGGTCGATGGCAGTGATACCAGAGCAGCAGACTAAATCCAGGATATGACCTTTACAGCGAGCTGGAAATTAATGTGTTGCTGCAGACCAAAACTTTCTAGACAAGATGAGAAGTTTTTGGAGAGAGCATCATGTTATTGTTCATATGAATATTAAAGTCAGAGATGAGAAAAGTGTAAGGAGGTTAGAGAAGTCATTTAAAAAGTCCTTATTTTGTTTTGGAGGACGGTAGATGGTAGAACAATCGTAGGAGAGGGTCCAGGCAGCAGTGAGGCAGAGTACTCGAACGGGGAGAACACGGGATCAAGGAGGGACAAGCACGACTTTCCAACTCTCGCGGTGTTAAATGGCGAGACCTCCGCCCGGCCACACACCGAGCCAGGCAGGTGTAAACAAACCCCGGCGGGGCTCACTCGTTGAGCGATGCAAAGTCGTTTGGCTGCTGCCAAGTTTCAGTCAGCCACAAGAAGTCTAGCTTTCGATCCACAAGAACATCTTGGATCAGATGTCCTTTGCTGTTGAGACAGCGGATGTTAAGGAGGCCGAAGCTGACGGTGGTGGAATTGTTCTTGGCCGCAGGGTTATCCAACCTAAGCAGGCTGGCCAGGACACTGTGTTTAACACCGCGGCCAGCATTACGGATGATGT
The DNA here is from genome assembly GCA_036919975.1 of Melanotaenia parkinsoni. NCBI lineage: Eukaryota > Metazoa > Chordata > Actinopteri > Atheriniformes > Melanotaeniidae > Melanotaenia > Melanotaenia parkinsoni. Next base: position 499,868 of record JBAFTA010000019.1, on the reverse strand, counting down.
CGAGTGGTGGACCAAGTTGATTTTATGGAGTAAGAGTCATTGTACTGGAGCTTACTGCCCAAGCCGCGGTGAATGTATCTCCGATGGGGCTGAAAGGCGATGTCCGGGTGGATGTCAAGACCAGGTGGTGGCTGTGGAGTGCAGGTGTGGCGCCGAAGTTTTAAAAGTTCAGCAGCAGAATACTGGAGGAGTGAAGAGACATGAGGAGCCAGCCGACAGCAAACCAGCGAATGGTCTGTAGAATAAACATAGCTTCTTGTGAAGAGAGAAGCGTGCCCAGGTAGGAATCTGTTGGAAAATAATTTAAAATTTACCGGTGAGCAGCGGCGACAGACACGCCAGCGTTCACTCAACCGGAAGTGACCTCAGTTACTCTTCAGTTAATTAACCTAACATGATGTCTTTGGATGGTGGGAGGAAGCTGGAGAACGCACGCGTACACAGGGAGAACATGGAAACTCCACACAGAAAGACCACTGGTCCAACCTCCCTCCAGAAATTTCCTCAGAGCCTTGTTTTATATATGCTGTGTGAAGCATGAACCGATGAACAAACACAAGAAACAGGGAGCTAGCCAGGGCTCCAGATGGCGACCAAACGGTCACTTGTGCGACTAAAATGTGAGACAGTACGAGTGAATGTTTCATCTGCTCTACAACGGCGACGATACATCTAGCGTCTTTTTCTTGTAGGAGTTATACCTGAATTTATTTAGTCTCTAACAAACTCCTGCTCCCTCTTCAGCCCAGTAGTTCACAGTAACGCGCAGGTTAGCTGCTGGTTTGCCTCAAACTAACTTTAATACGAGAAAATTAGATGAACACCAACGAAGAAGACGACAGCCAATGTGTGTGTGAGCGGGAACGAACGAGCCCTGTGATTGGCTAATGTGTGGAAAGAGGCGGGTCTTGGAGGAATTTATTACAAGCGTAGCGACTTTGTGGTTGTATTTAGCGAGTTTTTCTGGTGTTATTGGAGACTTTTGGAGACGAAGGTGAATAAAGGGAGTTTATCTTCCCAACGAGGAGCGGTGCTGTGCCTCTCATACGAGGTTGGTCTCCTCGCAGCAGCAGCTGCATTCAGACTGGAAATGAAACGTAAAAGCTGCTGCTGGAGGATCCTGCTGGTTTACTGTCACAGTAACGTCTGTTAATGAAGAGCGTGGACCAAATATTTAAAAAGTTAAAAGTGGTGTGATGTTCCAGACTCATAATAAAAAAATACACTTAAAAAAAAAACTGAACTAAAAATAAAGAAAATATTGACAGAAGTATTCTATTTATTATGTATTTTATTTATTTATTTGCTGTTCTAAACATTTTTGGGTTGTCTTTTTACAATTTCTTGTCTCTTTATGGCAGCATCCATTACAACTACATGTACCAGGCTAATTATACTAACTAGCGACAAAGCTGCCGTTCTGCTTCGACTTGAAAATCAAATCATCAAATCTGAATTTATTTGTTAGTTCTATGTCTACTTGTTTTGTATTGGTGCAGCCAGTAAGATGTGTTTTTATTTCAACTGCTGCACAATAAAAAGTGAATTGTAAACATTGTAATTTCTGAATTTATTGTTTTTATTGTGAAATTAAGTTTTTATCACTAATACAGTGAAAATGAGAGGAAATGTGAATATTTGCTATGCAAGGCGATTTCATTGTGCAGCCCTAAATTTTATGCTTGCGTGCCTAAAAATTTAAGTTAGGGGCTGCTGTGCTCCTCGTAAAAAAAGTTAGTCTGGTGCTAGCGACAGAAATGCCGATCAGCTGATCACCGACAGCTGCCATGATTCACAACAGGAGAGGGAGGAGGCGACGGTGCTGCTCCAGCGTCAGAGGATGGAAATAATTATCCTGCCCTTCTGCAGACGGCTCTGTTAAACCAGTCAGAGGCTGACAAACACTAATTTGTTCTTTTTTGTTAGTAAAGGAAACTATGTGGAGACCAAAATGTTAAATCAATACAGCCAATCATTACAAAAACATCTTTTTCCTAATTTTATGTTGTTGTTGTCGTGGGGGCGGAAGCTTGAGCCACCAGCAGAGCAAATGATGGGATTTTTTAATTTCTGCACCTTCTCGCCCTCCTGCAGTCATCGGCCTCGTCTTTACTGCAGCAGAGCAGGAGGTCCTGCCTGCTGGCTTTATGAGCTTTAGAAACCCAGGAGCCATCTTGTTATTGACCAATTAAATGAAAAAAAGTTCAGGAGGAACGGCATACCTGCCCTGAAGGAACCATTAAATGCATAAAGAATAGAAGAGTTTGGAGTGTGTACAAGTATAATTCCTTCCTGCATAACACCATTCAGGACCACTACAGCTGATGGGAAGTTTTCCTCTTCTCACATGCTCGTCTATCAGATGAAAAATGAATGTTTGCCTCCTGAGTCCATATTTTAGCTGAATTTTTTAATCCTAGATTAAATGCTAAGCCTTCTTTGGCTGCGAAGATAAATATAAGCTGCATACTGTAAATAAACAACCAGGAGACGTTTCCTTTGACAGCTTCAATCAGTGAGAGACCACTGAACAGGAGTTGGATTTGCTTTGCCTCACATCTGCAGCCAGGCATGACCCTGATGTTTAATTCTGCTCCAGAGTTGATTGTTCTGTCAAACTGCTCATATTGCTTCATATACATCACAGAGTCACACATGGCGAACAAAACGGGCAACACAGACAGAAAGAACAGCCTGGTAGGTGAATGGCCTGCAGGCTGCACGCAGGATAAAACAACAGGATTAAAGTTTTCTCCTCTCCACACAGCCGGGTGTGAGGGGTTGCCTCGTCTCTTCGTTCTGTCCATCAGCCATCGCTGGAAGACTCGGAGAGGCGGATGACGTTTGTGGTTGAGGTGAGGAGCCTTCATTACACCACCAACCATCCTGACATGGCCTGTTTATTCCTGGGACTTGGACAGTTAGCATCTCCTGACAGGTGTGTTTTCTGTCCTTAACACACACTTCTAAAGCACAGTTCCTACTTTAATTTCAATTAAAATGTATAAATCTTTTGAATAAACTGATATCAAAACCACATTATTTCCTTCCTTTGTCTTGTGAACGCATCACAAAAATAGGTTTCTCACCTGAATCACCAAGAAAGACTTTAACAAACAAAATGTGTTTGTTGTGGCAGAAAGAGATTTTAGACTTTTTGCAGTAAAATTGTTGGAATGTGGATTTCATGGTTTCTCCCAAAAGCTAAATGATTAACAGCTCCAAATAAAACAAGAACAAACAAACAGTCTAACAGCTACTGACGAGATGAACATGCCGCAGTTTATCCAGATTAATCCAACCTGGTCTTGTTCCAGAAACCAGGTTCAACACTCACCATCAGTTTCATCAGAAACTTGAGTTTGTGGTTCCAGATCACCTCAGTTCAAACCCCCCGAGTAAAAAGACACATGGAGGAAAACAACGTGTTATTAGACATGACATCTAATTATTTATGTTTCTCCCCGCTGATATATAAAGATTCAGTGGCTTTTTCCTACACCTAGTCATTTCAATTAAAACTATTAGATTTAGGAGAGTGTGTCCAGACTTTTGATTGTAAGTACTCAAAACTCAAACTGATGTCCTTCATCAAAGGAGGAAGAGGATGATGAGGACACACCGTATGCTGGGATCCAGAAAGGTTTCTGTTTTCTTGTATTGTGTTTTGTAGATAAACGTAACATCCAGTACAACCTCTCTAAAAGCTGTTTCATGGTAGGAATGGTAAATCTGCAAATTAGCCACCTCACTGGACATTAGTGAGTCATCCAACACACCACAAGTTCCTGAAGAATATATTCATACATCATATGATTCAAGGACTAGATGCTACAATCCCCAGTGTTTGCATCATTCTTTGCTACAAGGCTTCACTGTCTGGACACATCGTCAGTAGTTTACCTCAGCATACACACTCTGCTGAGGCAGGCCCACCACAGGCTGATAGAGCTGGGTGTATGTTCCACAGTTAGCTGTTGACATGGTGGCCCAGGTAGAGTTGCTCTTTGATGGCTTGTCTGTGTGCCTGTCCCTTGACTCCGACCTCCCTAAGGAGCGTCACTGATGTGACACACCCTTATCTTCCAGCCTCCATCCTCTGCCGCAGCGGCAAGGTTGGAATACTGCAGCTTCATACGCTTCTTCGATGACATCCTCCCAGGAAACTGTCAGTTCTATGGTGTAAGCAAGCTGGCAAGCATTGGATCAGAGGATGAGGTCTGGTCACAAGGTAGTTGTTCTCTAAATGAGCGTCTGCTCTAGGTCTGCTCGCATCTGTCAGTCTCTGGCTGCATTTAGCTCTTCTTTTTACCTTCCAGAAAAATAAAATTCAAAATGGCATCACAGTCCAGACATGAAGAACTCAATGTGGTCACCTCCTCGCAGAAACAACACAACGAACCAAGGCAGACCAACGGGGGCAAAGTAAGAGCTACCGGTAATTTTCAAAGTAAAAACCCTGGCGCAGATTCGTGCTCACTGAACCGTGTAAACATTACGTCATTATCGGCTTCTCCCCTCCTGAACAAACAATGCTGGATGTTGGGTCACATGAACAGTGTTGGGCATGTTACTTTCAAAAAGTAATTAATTATAGTTACTAGTTACTTCTTGCAAAAGGCAATGCGTTAGTAACAGAGTTACAGCGTTCCTACCTCGTCCAGCGGCCCTGTCTGGCTGTATATGTAATAAATGACATCACATTATAATTACCAGGGTGGTAATTATAATGTTCTTTTACAGAATATTTATATGACACTAAATAAAATGGTAAAATTTTGGCTTTTTTAAAAACATAATTTATGCATGAAGGAGTTAATAAATGTCTTGAAATACAAAATAAACTGACTGATCACACACACACACACACACACACACACACACACACACACACACACACACACACACACACACACACACACACACACACAAAGAAAAAAGAAAAAAAAGATAACCTGGTTTCTGGAACAAGCATATTATATATAAGTATATTTAATGTGCTGAGGAGGAAATGGACAGACGGTCAAGTTTAAAGTTATTAAGACTAGAAATGATGGTGGAAAATAAAATCCTTTGATCTAAACCAGCATAACTCCGAACACATAGAACCAACACTGACATTATTTTGCATATTAAGAGTGAACATATTGCCATGCATTGCATTTGGAGTCAGGGACCTTGATAAAAATGTCCCATTTTATCTATTAGTTGCATTTGTTAAGAGCTGTCAGCACTTTCTGGGCTCAGAGTCCAGGAGTAATTTGGTTCAGTGGATTACACAGTGAAAAAACGCCGTCCTCTGCGAGCTGTCTGCCGCTCCTTCACTGGGTTCTGCAACCATTTGGCAGGATGCTGCAGATTTCCTGCACTGCTGCCAACACAAACTGCACAGCATGTCCACTTCCTTCCCTCTGCTGAGACAGTGTAGAGGACAGATGTCCCTCTTCTCCTTAAATACTATAAAACGTGTCCCAAGTGGCCAAACAGGCAGATGGAAATGTTCAGAACAGGCATGAGTTCAGGTTCTTTGAAGTGCTGTCTGAACAGTTCATCTGGTTTTGTCACAGATCAACAAACGAAAACATCTTTACCCGAAGCAGCAGCTTCATCGGCAGCCATTACTGGAAAGGTCCGGAGCCAAAACTCTTATCCCAGGAAGCAGACTGCTGCTCCAGCTGGTCCAGCAGCCTGTCCACCGAGTCCTCTTTGTTCTCTAGTTTTAGGTATCGCCTCCCGCTGCCCACATCCAGCTGGGGCCAGCTTCGGTGGGTTTGGTCCTCCATGTTTTCAGCAGCCGGACCAGGAATTTTCACACAAACCTGAATCCCGGGTGTCCTGTTGATCTCCGGCTGGTCCGTCTCACCCTCCTTTCTGGACGTGAAGAGCCCGTCCATCAGACCCACTGCAGTTTTAGAAATGTAAGGACTAGTCCTGTAAATCATGCTGTGGCAGCGGCGTGGCCGGGGAGCTGGAACGTGGACTTCATCCCCCGCCAGTGTGGACATGGAGCTGGCAGACAGCAGCTTGAGTAGTGGAGCAGCTTGTGGAACGGAGCTGGATCTGCTCGGCTCTTGATTACACTCATTATTATAGGATGAGGATAAAGTTGGCAGGTTGGACTCATGGAGGTGGACGGCGTCTGTCTGGAGGACAGCTTGCTGGTAGATGCTGTCCTGGTCTGTGCAGTGTCTGGTCTGCAGCAGAGGCTCGGAGCTGGTCAGCTGCTGCAGACAGAGGATGTTGAGGTGAGCTGCAGGTATACTGCTGACCCAGTGGTAGTGTTTGATCATGGAGTTGGTCTCTGCCATGTCTTTCAGGCCGGCTGAGGGCACGGCTGCAGACACAGAGCAGATCACGTTTCGCATCTGAGCCAGCAGCATCTGAGTCTCTCTGTCCCGGTTTTCATAGAGGACCGTGTTGGCACAGATGAGGATGAAGAGTCCCACGCCCATGATGACCGGCCCAAGCAGCTTCATCCGCTCACCATGAAGGAAGCTGGCTGGAGGCAGAAGTCCCTTAGTACCGAAATTCCAACCAGGATTCTGCGAATTGGGAATGTTCTCTCCTTCTGCAGCTCCCAGGAAGGATGATCTTGATAACCTGTAGGGCCAGTACCCAGCCACAGCCATGGCAGTGCCGACAACCACCACAACGACCCCCAGCACAAAGAAGGCTCCAGGCAAGGAGCGGATGCGAAGCTTGCCTTGGATAACCCGGTCCTTCTTTTTCCTGCCTCGAAGGTAAAACCGATGTTTCCGTCTGCCAGAGGGGGAAGCTGGTGGAACTCCTCGGCTCTTCTGGCTCTTCATGGCAGACCAGACTCAAGAGCTCTTGGTTCTGGTCACGCCCTGCCAGAGGACTGCAGAAACAAGGACAAGGAGTTAATTAAGCCTGAAGTTAAAACCAGTCTGTTTCATTTAAATACAGACAGGCCAAAAATACAACACAGCAGCCTTAAGGGAAGCTCAAACTGGAGCTGGCATGCAGGGATTCAAATGGGCTGGGCTGTGCTTACTGGCTGTCAAACAACACACAAGTCTTCGAGTTCAGCTCCCAAATTCAGTCTTTTACTTCACCGTCCTGTTGCTAATGACAACATGGATAACATTTATGGATGATGGATGGATACATCCATCCATGCGGATGACGGTAGTGGAGGCAGATTTAAGATTTCCTTCACGGAAAGCAAAAGCTTCGGCTTCTCGGGGTGGCTACCATGGAAGATCCAATGATCAGGACGTCAGCCAACAATCAACCGCCAACCACTGTGATTACGCGCGGGATTGGCTGGTGTCCGAGCCCTCGGTGTTAGTGCAATCAGGTGGGCGGCAGAAAGCTGACGAGGAGCTTTGTGGCACAGAGGAGAGACCTGAGAAGGACCAGAAAAAACACTGTTCCCGCTGTCTGGAGGCCACAGTGAAAATGCCCTTAGCCCAGGTGGCTTTCATCCATGTTGGTGGTGAGGGAAGCTGCAGAAGGGTATCACACAATATACTGAGCTGATTAATATAATCCTACAAGCTAATAAATGTTTATCACACAAAAACAGTGAAACATACTGTCTACAGTAGTTAAACTGTTCACCTAGGCACACTGAGCAAGAAATAGAATTAAAGTACATCATAACTGCCATAAATATCTGCATGACTAAAGCAAGGCCTTGATATCCAGATACCAACAACTCATGACTATTAGTGCTCTGATTATATCTTTAGTAGGGCTGCACAATATACCGAAAATTTACCTTCATCGCAATATCAGCCTGTGCAATATACATATTGCAACCATCGATATTCTGTTTTTCATATTAGGCATCAGTGCATTAAACTCTGATTCAGCCGACAGAACCTTACGATCCACGCCGGAACATAAAACAAGTCTCCCTGCAATTTGTAAAAGGTGGTAAAGAAACAGCTGTCAATTTTCTATTTTATCAGTAGAACTGGTAAATGGTGAGTAAAGAGCTTTTACTCTACCTGGAACAACACCCAAAGTGCTTTACATCATACTTCACATTCACACACACGGCGGAAGCTGCCATGCAAGGTGTTCGACCACGACCCATCACGAGCAATTAGGGTTTGGTGTCTTGCCCAAGGACACCTCGACATGAACCCGACTTGGCCGAGGATTGAACCGGCAACCCTTGAGTTACAAGACGACCGCTCTACCTTGCTGAGCCACGCCGTCCTTAATCAAGGCTGAAAGACACCCAGTTATTTTATTAAGAAGGAGACCTACTAAAACCTAGCGTTAGCTAAATGCTATTAGCGTTATTATAGCACAAGCTATGGGATTCAGCAGATATCTGTGCATTAGAGTTTTGCCAGTGGAGCTCCATATGAGAAAACATCAAAGCAGCAGGTTTATCATCATTGCAACTTTTAACAGCTCTCTTTTAACTTTTGGTACCAGACTGGCTTTCATGACACTGTGGAGGATGTGTTGAGTCAACAGGTCCATCAGGGACAGTCATGGGTTGGAAACGTGATCTTAGAACTTTCTTGGTGACAGCGAGTCATTAACAGCAACAATTTTGGTGAAATAGAAATATTTTACAAAGGCGCCAATAGAGTGGCGAATTATGGCCCTTTTAGCTTGCCATATAGGTGAACTACGCTGCTGTGACCGTGTCTTTTTTCACACATGCCGGGACATCAGCCCAAAAGTAATGCGGCCCACTTAGAATCCTCCCGAACCTCTCGATTGGCCGGCATTGCTCTTGATGTGTATTTCAGTGTGAGCTTTAGGAGGTTTAGTGTGAAAGTGCAGCTGTGGCTGCACACGTAGCTTATAACATGGTATGAGTGAGGAGAGGATGAATAATGGACACAATGGAAAGCACGTTGGGTGCCTTGAAAAGCGCCATTTAGATCTAATCAATTATTTTTATAATAATATTATAACAACTGCTTTACTTTGCTGAGACACGCCGCCATATAAAACGAGCTGAACAATGTTCTTTATTATCCAAAATATCAATAAAATCACTGACAACCGTTAAGTTGTCGTAATGTTTTCTTTTCTAAAACTAAAATGGTGATCAAATAAAATGTTGGACTCAATTTTTGCTGGGGAGAGTCTGGCTGAGTGTGTGGATGGTGGCATTCTAGGTTCACACACACACACACACACACATATACCTCTCATTTAAACTAGTTTAGGTTCAAACACACACACATATAACCTCTCA
>JBAFTA010000019.1:476492-488605 GCA_036919975.1 Melanotaenia parkinsoni | reverse complement strand
AGTTGCCTAATAATTATGCACAGTAATAGTCACCTGCACACACAGAAATATCCTCCTAAGATACTAAAACTAAAAAAACTCCACTCCAACTTCCACAAATATTCAGCTTTGATATTTATGAGTCTTTTGTGTTCATTGTGAACATAGTAGTTGTTCTATAATAAAAATTAATCCTCAAAAATACAACTTGCCTAATAACTCTGTACACACTGTAGTGTTCCATTATTCTTCAGCCTATATTCATGTAAACAGTAAAAACATAAATTTGGACGGAATCATTAATGATAATGTTTCATGTAATTCATTCAATAGTGTAATAGAAATAAGTAGTGAACATCCGGAGTACCTTCACTAAAAATTATGTGAGTATGTACTATTTCAAAGTCAGGTCATCTTTTACTTACAGAAATTTAGCTGAAACCTTTAAAACCCACTGGATTGGCTTTTAGCTTTCTGAAATGAATCCAGACATGTTTCCCTGGCTCCACCCACTGTGCTCCCCATCACCCACTCGTTACTGCTCTGTTCTTTACTTCACTGCTGCTTCACCTCTGAAAACAATTACAGTCTCCTCAAGTCTGCATATGGCTCCAATCCTTCCTTTTTGTGGGCAGCTTGTAAAGTCAACAAGGTAAAAACAAAAGCAGAGAAAGACTTGCACATGTTCCCTCATAAACAGAGGCTGAAGTAAAAAAAATCCACATTAAGGTCTCCAGCGAGAGAAAACTGTTAAAGTTTTCAACCTGAATCCTGATAGGCAGTAGATGTCTGGTACATTTTTAGAAAATGTTTAACAGCATCTTTCTGATCAAACATTTTCACTAAATTCACCTTTTTAAGTATCTTAGTCTTGTTAGAATTAATGTGAATTATAACTCTTTTTACCTTTCTGCAGAGTATGTGGGACTGATTAGTGGATCTTTGTTACAACAAAGAATCTGAGGGAAGGATGAGCAGCTGAACCCAGGCAGAAGAGAGGAAGGTAGACCTAGAGTGACTAATCAGAGGGCAGGCTGACAAAAAAGAAAACTGTAATATGGGCAGATAAAGGCAAGGAGCCAAGAGGCTCCAGAAAAGGTAAAGTGACAGACTGACCAAGGGAGGACGAAGACAGGACTACACAAACATATGTTCAGGATGCTCCAGGGTGTAGACAGGTGTGAGCAGAGCAGGAGGCTGGAGCTCTGTTAATGAAGTATTGTGGATTTTGGTCTTAGAACTATATTTGAAGAACATATTCCTTCAGTTTTACCTTCTCTTCACTGATTCTCTGTTAAATCCAAAATAGAATTTTAAAGTCTCCTCTTCCCATATAAAGCTCTTAGTGCTCTTCGCGACTTTAGTGGACATATATATATATGTGTGTGTGTGTGTCCATTTTCTGCCGCTTATCCAGAGTCGGGTCGCGGGGCAGCTGCCAAAGCAGAGAAACCCAGACTTCCCTCTCCCCGGCCACATTCACCAGCTCATCTGGAGGGATCCCGAGGTGTTCCCAGTCCAGCCGAGAGATGTAGTCCGACATACTAATTTATAGAATTTAAAATATATATAAAATTCTATAAATTAGTCTGTTAAGTGCCTTGAGAGCCTGTGATGGGAATCGGTGCTACAGAAATAGAATAACAATGAATGAAGCCCATAATGGAGTTTGTTTCTCTACAGTGAAGGTCAGAAGGTGAAAAAAAGTTGTTCTCTATTTACTTCAACTGTTGCAGGAGCTGTTATGATATTTGACAGATCAAATTAATGAACCATGAATTGAAAAATGAAAACATTCAGCAGATTTCTTGAGTTTCTGTTAAATCCACATTACACCAGTTCTAGAAGATTTTCAGCATCTTTCTGTCTTTGTTCATTTTTAGTGAACGTGAGATGATGCTCTCATTATCCAGTCATGCTTCTGAAACTGATCACTGGAGAACCTGCTGGGAACCACTGCATCATCCAGCCAAAGCATCTGTATGAATTCAGTCTGCAGTAACAGACGTGCACAGGAGGAGAAGTAGGAAGATCAGCTGACTTACATGAGACAGTGTTGACCAGCTGTGGTATAACTTTGTGATGGTGAAGGACTGTAAACACCTGACTGTAAATATAAAGAAACAGAAGCGTGCCCGTCCCACCTTTAAAGCCGCTGGTCTGCCCGCTATGCGGAGCGTCTTAGATCCCTGTTCAGCTCCTTTATGAGCTGTTTTCCAGCCAGCAGAGAAGCTGGTCCCAAGGAGCCACAAGTTGGTTCACATGACGGGAATAAAGAAAAGAAATGTGATAACGGTAGTGGGCGTAGAAGGATGGCACGTTTACAAAACCTGATAAATAGCTATCTATTTCACGTTCCGTGATGCAAAAAGCTCCGAGCTCAATATGCATAAAGACCAGACAGGATGGAGCCGCCGGGAGCGGCGAAATGCGTAAAACCAGCCAGGACACACAGACACAGAGAAAAGCGTCTATCTTTACCTTTACAGATGGACTGTCATGCCGAACCGTGCCGGGTTATCTCCCCCGGTTCCGCGAAACGAAGCAAGATGTGTCGGTCGGACCGCTGCAGCATACCGCTGCTACATCACAGCAGATCCGTCCAGTCAGGAGAACATGGTAAGAACTGGGACTGCAGTACCGATGATGAGGAGGAAACTAGTCCTTCAATCTGAATCCTGAAGCCGAGTCTCTGCGAGTCCTTCAGCCTAAACCCTGCAGCCGAGTCTCTGACTTGCATCCCACAGCTCGTCACTTCTGACAACTGCCTACCTCTCACATCTGTTTTTTCAAAGCTTTTCAAAGTCTGTAGATATTTTTATAACAATCTCCCCCAACTGTTGACGCATTCCAATATTTCCTCACTGATAATGGACAGAGTGGCTGCCTCGGCTCATCTTAAGGACACCCCAGTTGACGCCTCCTCCATCCAGCCAGCTCTGTCCCCTCCACTTCAATACAGCCTCCAAAATAAACCAGTGAAACACATGTAATTCAAAGACCAATTAAATAAATAATATCAGAAATAAAAACAGTAGGGCTGCTGCAAACCATTTGGGTGGCCTGAACACAAGAGCCCCCACACCCACCTCACACCCACCCCACAACACAAACACAAACACAAACACAAACACAAACACAAACACAAACACAGCCTATGAAATGTAAATGTAAATAATAAATCACTGACATATTTACAAATCATTTTACCTCGAAGAGCATCAGTTAATTAAAAAGGGCCACAATGAAATACATAAATGGTATTTAAATGGTAGTTGTAGAAACAAAGCGAAGAGCCAGTTTCGACTTTGACAACACAACCGCGTGTTGTTTTATTAACTCCAGAAAAACAGACAGTTAAAACAACGTGGAGGCGCCAGTGGAGTCAGAAAAGAAAACAGGACAGCCCAGATACTGTGTTTGGGGATGCAACAGTGCTCTAACATGAAACACAACTTGCTATAACATTAAACACCATATTACTGCACGGTGAATTATTAAGAGTCCGCTACACACGTCCTCCTAGAATTCACCATGGCAGACACAAAACAGGAACCACCATGAAAAAGAAAGAAAAATCAACGAGGAGGCGGCCGGATCAGCCGACCAGAAGGACTCCGCTGAACAACAGCGGGGGCGGAGGCCTCTGCAGGAGCCGGTCCCGAGGCAACAACAGAGGGCGAGCAGGTGTGTCACCTGGAGACACAGGACCGTTTGGAGGACGCCCCCGTCGCTAAGGTTGGGCAAGCCCGACAGGTCCATTCGAATCCAGGTGGGCTGGCTTGAGACGATCCACTGAAATGTGCTCTGCTTTACCACCCATGTCCACTGACATGTGTTTATGCATCGCCTCACGGAAAGGACCGTCATTAGGACGCTCCTCGATGAGCATCATGGCGAATGAAGATGAATGACTGCAGACGAGGAGAAGGGTAGAACTGTGGCAGGCCATGCTGGGAGGTTGGAACAGGATCAAATAGCTGTGAGGACCATGTGCTGGTGGGTCGCAGCCCACGGGAGCTTATCAACCCAGTTACTGTCCCTGAGGCCGGCCTGGAAAGAGGCCTTCATGGAACGATGAAAACGTTCACACAAGCCAATAGCTTGGGGGTGATAGGACGTGGTATGGTGGAGCTTCACCCCCAAGCTGGTTGCTACTGCGTTCCAGAGCTCCAAGTTTAACTGTGAGCCAGACAAACAGAAATGCCAGACAGCGAGGTGCAGGGCAAGCAGCTCCCGGTCAAAGGTGCTGTATTTGCGTTCACTGGGGCGGAGCTGCCGGCTGAAGAATGCGAGGGGTTGCCAAGCCCACCCACTGCTCATGGGCAGCGCCCACCACATAGTCTGAGGCATCCGTAATGACTGCGATGGGGGCCTCAGGTGATGGGTGAGCGAGCATGGGCCAAAGCGGTTTTGGCATCAGTGAAAGCAGCCATCCTCTCAGTGGTCCAGTCCACCAACTGCTTGGGAGACCTACCCTTCAAAACCTCATGTAGTGGTCACATGAGAGCTGCTGCTTTGGGAATGAAATGGTCACAAAAGGTCACCATACCCAGGAACTCCTGAAGGGACAGCACCGTAAGCCAGAACCAATCAGAGACTGGAGCTCCGCAGCCTTAATTGTCTTTAAGCTTGTTAAAGTCCAGTTATAGTTAACTAAATCAATATTTTACCAGCATCAACTAAATGGCTCACCGCCCCTGCATAGATGAAGTATAAATCCTTTCTACCACCTATCAGCTACTTTGTTAGTGGAAGGTTCTGCTCTGACGTGTAACTCAGAACCTGTACGTAACTGAACCTGATCTGTCTTCATAGATGGCTGTCTGATGACTAATAGATTTTAAGCCGATTCTGTTCATAACTTTTATGGACAGAATTTCTAGGATCAGCCGAGGTGTTGAGGGGATCCGGTTTGGTGGCCTCAGGATTGGGTCCCTGCTCTTTGCGGATGATGTGGTTCTGTTGGCGTCATCGGGCCGTGATTCTCTGGAGCGATTCGCAGCTGAGTGTGAAACGGCTGGGATGAGAATCAGCACCGAGACCATGGTCCTCAGCCGGAAAAGGGTGGAGTGCTCTCTCCGGGTCTGCAATAGGGTCCTGCCCCAAGTGGAGGAGTTTACGTATCTCGTGGTCTTGTTCACGAGTGAGGGAAGGATGGAGGGAGATGGACAGGCGGATCAGTGCAGCGTCTGCATCGGTCTGTCGTGGTGAAGAAGGAGCTGAGCTAAAAGGCAAAGCTCTCAATTTACCGGTCGATCTACGTTCCTACCCTCACCTATGGTCACGAGTTGTAGGTAGTGACCGAAAGAACAAGATCGTGAATAAAAGCGGCAGAAATGAGTTTTCTCTGCAGGGTGGCCGGGCTCTCCCTTAGAGATAGGGTGAGAAGCTTGGTGATCCAGGAGGGGCTCAGAGTAGAGTCGCTGCTCCTCCACATCGAGAGGAGCCAGATGAGGAGGCTCGGGCATCTGGTTAGGATGCCTCCTGGACGCCTCTCTGGTGAGGTGTTCTGGGCATGTCCCACCGGAATAAGGCCCCGGGGAAAACCCAGGACATGCTGGACGGACTACATCTCTTGGCTGGCCTGGGAACGCCTCGGGATCCCTCCGGATGAGCTGGTGAATGTGGCCGGGGAGAGGGAAGTCTGGGTTTCCCTGCTTAGGCAGCTGCCCCCACGACCCGACTCCGGATAAGCGGCAGAAAATGGATGGATGGAAAAAAGGCAAACAATATCTAACTGCTATAGGCTGTTATCAACATTTGTCGTTCTTCATCTTCAGTGACTGCGATCTGATTGACATGAGACTGACAGATGCTGCTTACTTTTGCTAGTGTGTCCAAAAACTATACTTTTAGCGTTAAATATATGCCTGTGTGAACCACGAATCACTAATTTTCTTCTCAGCTGAACAATAAAGAAATTTGGCCAACAAGAGAGATGGTACTAGCAACAGAAAAGCTGATCAGCTGATTATGGACAGCTGGTCAAGGAACAACAGGAGAGGGAGGGGAGGCCGACACAGAGACGACTGGAACAGCGACCTTTGTGCAAAACTACGTGAAGAGTTGTGCTCAAGGTGTTTTTTACTATTTACAGTTATTGATGGTGTGTTCCAGTTGTGTTGGAATTCCGAGCAGACTAGAGTTGCTGACATCATTCCCAGGTATTTGACATTCCAGCTGCACTAACTGAAAAAGTGGAAGCCTCCAAAACAGCCAGTTTGTGAGCATCTACAAATACTGTATAAAAACTAGAAAATCACCAAGTCATTGTAAACATTTTGATGATGATTAAAAAAAGCATACATACTGACGCGAACCACCGTAACAACGAAGTTATCAATAACAACAATTTAGTGCTGTTTACACAAGAAACTCAACGGACACAAACTTTATTAGAAAGAATTTTAATAATGACAACGGTGGACTTCAGGTGGTACCATTTTAAATCTCCGGGGCCTTTGAAATTTCCGAGTTCGCTGCTTGGCAAAATGAGATCACATTGGTTTTCCCGCCAAAAATTCCTCGGAATTCCGAGTTCTGAGGACATTAGGAAGTCATTATGATTTAGATATTTACAAACAGCAAACAATGAAGTGGCCCTGAACAAATGCTGAGGGAGGTTACTGAGCGAACACAGAGCAGGTGTGAGCGGTGAAGCTAACAAAGGAACTGTCTATGTATGAAGTTTATTTATTATTATTTATTTATTATTTTATTGTGATTATGTGTTGATGCCTTTTACTATTCTAAATATCTGTAATGTCTTTGTTTTATGTAAAGCACTTTGAATTTATTTTTTAATAAAGCCTAAAAACTTTGGACAGTAATTTATATAAAACATCATCAAGGTCTCAAGCATCACCTGACTAAGTGGTGACTCAGCTCAGCATCCTAGGATAACTAATAAAATCAGGTCCATCTGTTCACCGGATTGTTGACACAAATATGCATCAGCCAATCACATGGCAGCAGCCCGATGCGTTCAGTCATCCAGACGTGGAGAAGACGACTTGCTCGTGTTCAAGCTGAGCTTCAGAATGAGGAAGAAAGGCTGGTTTACTGAGATCTTCCTCACACAGTCATCTCCAGGGTTTCTTCAGGGTTGGTTCATGGAACAAATGTTGTTTTTTTGAGAGCTTTAACGGGGACGCTGTCTGGATCAGAAGCTCAGATCTGCACTGTCACTGAAAACAACCCAGCAGTTAGCCGTGTCACATTAGCTGGTGTGGAGTTACATAGCATAGCTAATCCTGTTAGTGTCCCTCAGCAGACCCTGTTCAACCAGGACCCCAGGCTGGTGTGTAACATTCAGGAGGAAACATTGCTGGGGGGGAGGGGGTGGTTTGCATGTTCTCCCCGTGTATGCGTGGGTTCTGTCCAGCTTCTCCCCAAAGACATGATGTTAGGTTAACATAGGTTAACACTGGTCACTCTAAATTCTCCTGAGGAGTGAGAGTGAATGGCTGTTTGTCCATATCTGTGTTGGCCCTGTGATGGACTGGTGACCTGTCCAGGTGTACCTGCCTCTCACCTGCTAATGCTGGGTTAGACTGCAGCCCCTTGCGACGGCGGTATAGAAAAACTGATATAGAATGTATACAATATATATGTATATGTATATATATATATATATATATATATACATATATATATATAGATAAAGACTTAGATGCATTAAATCGGCTGGACCAGTTTGGGATAATTTTGTTTCGAAGCCAAGAAATAAAACCATAATGTGAATATGATCAACAGAGTTTATTTCAAATTTGCCATCATAAATAAATGATCAAGCTTGCACCAGAAAATCAGAAACACTGTCGGGGTGTTGAGCAGGATAAGGATTACATAACGCATAATCTCAACCCGAGTCAGATCTCTGTGGCACGAAGAGGGAAGGAAACAACATCAGCTTCATTAGAGGGTAATGTCAGAGGAATATCTGCAGCTCCAACGTGCACAACTTGAGCCCATCGGCTGCAAACACAGTTACTTACAGCGCTGCTGTTTTCAGTGATGAAAATCAGAAAACACGCAGCTCTGTGTCCTGTTTTCCTGTCTGGTTGGTTCAGAAGTCCAAACGTTTAAACTATGTTAGTAAAAAGTTAGTCTTTAGTTGAGCTGTGTATAGCATGCTGTGGGATTAAACAGTCTCATCTTATCTTAGTCCTGGATGGGACCTGCAGGCTCTGAGACGAGGTTAAAGTAATACTTGTGTTGGGTTTCAGCTGTTTTCTCTCTCCAACAACAATACTACAGGGTTCATGTTCATCAAGGACATTATCAGCCATAACCAACCTTTAAATGTATAAAGTATAGTATTTTTGTAAAGAGAGGAAAGAAATGTTTTGCTGCATTTAAAACAAGTCAGACTGACTAGACTGTTACATAAACATGGAACATGCAGACTCATTATTCCCATCTTCATGTTTTTAATGTAGAATTCTCTGCTTTCTGTCACTGACCTTCCAGCATCCAAAACTTCATCATTTTAAGGAACTTCTATGCAGCAGCCTCCAGCATTTCTTCATTTGCTGCTGACTTTTACTCTGGACGAGCATGTAAAGACATTTGATCCAAAGCTGTTAAATCATCTGCCGTGTCTGTGTTTTTTAATCCAGACTTTATCTCATTTCGTTCTGCTCTGCAGAGTCTGACTCATAAGAAAAAGGTGGAACACACCCAGTCGGAAGGAGTTAACGGCGGTAGAGATATGTCAAAGTGTTTGGTAGGCTGTTAAAACCTCCCCGTATCCCCTCTGGTTCTCAGCGGGCTGTCAGGACAAGCCATCCTCACATCAGGAAATTTCATTTTTTCTTCTTTCTGAAAAATGTTTTCATGAAATAAATCTTACACAGATTATTTGTTCTGTTCTCCAACACTGTGTTTGTTTCAGGAAAATTGTCATCAATACATGTCATGAGACGTCTTCCACCTGAAGGAGCAGCAGGTGCTGTGGTCGGATGCTTCCATTCATTCCTCTAGTCTCTCCTCAGGTTTTACCTGTCTGTCCCTCTCCAGGTGTGGTTGTGAGCGTTGCTATGGCAACACCGGGCTCAGCTGCTTTGTGGTTTAGCACCTGTTCTCTGGGTTTTTTTGTCTTTAGCTGAACTCTTGTCTCTTGTTCTGATTCAGGATTTTGGAGTTTTATCTGGACCCATTATTTCTTGGACTGACCTGGAAGCAGCCAGCTGGACATCACACCAATGCCATAAACACAGAGATAATAAGATGGACTCAGCCATAATCACATATAACAGTCTGTTATTCTGGAGGTCAGCAGACTCTGGACTCTGGACTGGACTGGACACTCCAGTTGTTAATTTAGTTCACACGAGACCACTTTGCCTCCTGCAATACCTGGATCATCCTGGGACCTCTGTTTGAGGACTTCAGCTTGACTTCAAGACCATCGTCCCCCCTCCCTGTGCACCACACTGTCCCTGCTCCCAGTCCACCTGTCCTCTGGAAGGGGGTCTTCAGCTTCCTTACTGACAGGTGAGGCTGACGGACACTTGGACCATCTGTGGGACACCTTAAGTTTAGTTCTGTTCAGTTTTGGCCATGGATAATTTATATTTCTTTTTTATTGTTTTGAATTTAAATGTGTTCCCCAGACGTTACTAGGGCTTGAGTTTACAATATTATTGTCTGTGTCTATTATTTGATTCAGTTGTCCACTAAAACCTATTTAAATAAAGAAAATGTGGCTTTTGAGGGCAACTGTAGTTATGTGATTAATCAAGATTAATAATTATAAAGCCTATTAAAATTGAGCCCCACCCGGTATATGAATATATCTGTCTGTCTCTCATAGATCTTTTATATATGCATCTGTTGGCTTCCTTAGCTAAGCTGTTATCTAAAATGAACATGTACACTGTTTAGACTGTCAGTGGATAATGGAGGGCCTGAGATGACACTGTTGTGAGTTGATGCTATACAAATAATTTGAATTCAGTTAAATCCCCCTGGGAAAAATGAGGTTACAGAGTAAAACAGAATTGAGGAGGGAAAAAATATGAAAAACGTGGACCTAGGGAAAAATAAAACAGATTCAATAAGAATTTAATTAAATGCTAATCAGACCACTATAAGTTTTCTATGGCGTGAATTGGTGTTAGCTGCTGGCTATCACACATCTAATTTCCCTGTTTACATAATTTCTAAAAAATAAATCACATTACAATCAAAATGTTACTCAGTTCTTCAGTAGTTTCTCTTCTAGGCTTCTTTTTTCTTCCATGTGAGGAATATTATTTTCAAGTAACGTAGGTTTTTGGCTCCTCTACCCACCTCACACACCTCGGCTAGCTTGATGCTTTATTAATCAACACGCCAGGAGATAAACTGTCCTACGCGCCTCCTAAAGCTCTCCAGAGTACAAAGCGTTAGTTAAGCTTTAAACACTTCATAGGCTGCTGTCCGAGTGGCTGTCTTGGTTTTTAGTTTCAAACGGAGCCAGAAACTGGTTAGATGGCTGATCGCCGCCGTCGCTGGTCTGCGGCTCTTCATCTTGGTAGAAAAGCGACACAGCACCCAAATGCAAGTGACAGTACGTCCATATTAACAAAGACAGTCTGCTTTTGCAGGTGCTTTAACGGATTAATTACAGCTGCAGGTGAAGAGGTGTAATCAGAAACCCTGTTGTTGCTTCATGCCTCATGCTTGTTTATTTTTAGAATGTAAAGTCCAGTAAGTTTATGATTTACGTGTTAATTTACCAAGTTTAATTTCCGCTGATGTTCATGACTTATTCATTTTTTAACTGTTTACAGTGCATTTCTTGTCAAGAAAATGCAAAACTACAGTGGTCGGATTTCATTTGAGAGTTATACCGTACAGATTAACTAACAGCTCACTGGACCCGGTTCTCTGAGGGACAGATGGGAGACAGGACTGACCTGACACTGCCTGATGAAACCAGACAGGCTGCTGAAGTAAAGCTGTACCTGAACTAACAAATCCAGATGTTTACCTTAACATCCCTGCGGTTCCCTCCCCAATGGCTGCAAGGAAGTTATGGGCCTTTATGGAAATCATTTATAAGATGAAGCTATTCATCACTCAGAAAATACAACATCATGATGACGAGGCGTGATTAGACTCCAAGGCTTAGGGGGAGGGTGATACAGCCTTTCAAAGCTAACTAAATGCAAGCAAAGAGAGCAGCAATGTTGAATCAGCATCCTGCTGGAGCATAACTCAAGCTGACAGGAGGTAAGATGTTCATCACTCATGATGTTCCACTGCCTCACCGCTGATAACTTTTCTCACACATTTCAGTCCAGTTTAACACAGAAAGGATTTGTGCCTGCAGCAGTGAGAAGCAAGAACTTTTTCCTTGTTATCGACTTAGTTTGGGGCAGAATGAATGAACACATTTATTGATATGACAGGGACATGCACTACAAATCACTGACCTCAAAGGGAAACATGTTTTGTGCTAGGCTTTAGTAAAGCTGCTAATTTCCGCCCGTTGTCCCTGGACAGGTAATTGTAATTTTTAAAAACAATATAAAACTTGTTAAATGACCAAACACATTTCGCATACAGAGATATTCACCCGCAAAACCCCCAAACATTTAAATTAGTGTGTACAGGTTTGCTGAAATAACAACCACCTTTTGGTGGCATGAAAACATCTTTATGTTGGTGCATGTAATTAATTCTGTGGGAAGTGTGTTCTTGTGACTCTGTAAGAGAAGGACGAATGATGTTTGACATCTGGGAACGCTGCTTTCCCCTCTGATTTAGGAGATTTAAAGAAGGAGCGGCAGAGTTATGAAGAATTTTGAATACAAGACAAATGCTGGAATATTTGGTCATAGTTGTCCAGCATTAAAATAAACACTCCTCACCGGCTTCTGGATTCCGGTGTTACACCAAAATCAGTGACCCATCAGAATCTGTGACCATAGGGGGTGACAGTGTACATTTCTCTGCATGAAGGTCTGTAAAGTCTATAAGAGAGTTGACCAAAGTCCCCATTTCAGAATGCGTAACTTTACTGTAACTGCATAATATTGAACCCAAAGAAATACAAACCACAAATGCAGTCTTCAACCATAATTATTGTATTATTATTATTCATGTTCTGACATCAGTTAGTGAGCAAGCTCCAATCTCTG
>JBAFTA010000019.1:382454-394284 GCA_036919975.1 Melanotaenia parkinsoni | reverse complement strand
TTGAGACACAGCTAAGCTAAACGTTAGCCTGCAGGCTAATTCTGGTGCACCAGTTACCATGGTTACTCAGCGGCATTTACATAAGCCAGAACTCTGGTTTAAATGGACCAGACTTATCAAGACCAGCCTGGCTTTCCCTTCATCCAGCTTCGTGTAACACCGCCTGGGGTTATGTCCAGTAAGCAAAATAAAATATCATTCATCTTAAAATGAGCTCTGATGGAATTAGTAAAGAATTATTCAGTTATAAATCCAATTATAGTTTCTTCAGGGTCAATAGATTTTTACTTTTTCATTGACACAGGTCAGAAATGGAAGTGTTCTTGTTTGAGTAAATAGATTTATTATTTCTGTTCAGTGAAACTATGTTTACAGACAGTGTTAACATGTTTGGGAAATTTACTAACAGAAACATCACAGTAGAAAATGTACATGTTTTTCAGAAATTAACGAATTTTTAACCAGAAGCTATTCTGTCAACAACTGAAAAGACACACCTTGTTTTATATGTTTGCAAAAATTTGAATATTTAATGACTAAGTTAATTTATATTAATATGGTTGTGTCTTCATAATTAAATCAGTATGCATGCTTACGCAACGATTTAGTACAGGCAGGCCACTTTAGTGCAAGTATTCGTGCTGTTTTCAAGTGTACTTTTTATTTTAAAGCTTTTCTAGTGTTTTCTCTGGAGAAAAGCAGATTTACAGGTTTTACACTTTATATACTTGAAACAGATTGGTTGTTTTGGGGGAGTCGGGTTGTTTCTTATCTTCATATATTATTTGTTACTTTGTACTAGCGCCCGACCGACATGATTTTTTGAGGTCGATACCGATTCCAATATTAAGCAGAAAACAATCCGATTACTGATTAATCGGCCGATTCAAAAAAAAAAAAAAAAAAGAATGAATGAATAAATTAACTTGATTTTTGAGTCATTAACGCTTACACCAACAAAAATAGGAATTACAGGCAGAACATTTTACTTTTTCACAATATTTTGTGCTTTAATAAGTTTAACTTTCCAACAGAAGAATTTCCAAAAACATGCAGCAAAGCTTTAAATAACTGGGAAATTAAAATATATAACCTTTAAAAGTCAGTCTATAAATGGATTGTATAAATGAATGATGAATTGATTCAATATATCTTGTTTTGTACTTCTTGCTGATGTAAATTAGAAGTAGGTTAAAGTACAGGTAGATGTTTGCCTTAACCAACATGAGTGACGTTAGCTAAACATTATTTATGCAGCCTTCTGATGCCCTTCACTGTTAAATGACATTTCCTTTACTTTATATTTTCTTTGTCATGAAATATATCATGGCAAATATCATATATGAACCAAAATAAAAACCAGATGTTTTTCTCAAATGTCAAAAAGACGTCATCTCTGACAGAGTTGTATTTTATAATGGTCACCATGGTCTGGTACTAACTGTAACGCTGTTACAGCTGGTCACGTTAGTATTTTCTAACAAAGTAAAACTAAGGGAGACATGACATCATTTTGCCACACTATGTTCTTATTGTAGTGAACCATAAAGGAATAGGCATTGGCCCAAGTTGAAAAAAAAAAATACTATTAAAATGCATCGCTGCTTAAAACTTGGACTTCTCTTTTAAACGTGCCTGATTTGAAAAAGAATACATGTGTTTCATTTCAGTGCAGCACATTTCCAATTCCTGATTTAGGGCACATTTACTGCAGCTTTCAGTCACCACCGGCTTCAATAACTAGTGTACTGAAATTTATTTTGTCCACACACTTTCACAAAATGGTAACTATTTTCAACTATTAAAGGTTCAGTTTGTCTGAGAAACTCTTTATATTCTCAGTCTTGTCTACTGTTGCCATTTAACCCCATAATGCCTGAATTTATTTACAGTTTTAAAATAAAAAAATAAATACAGAAAAAAAAAATACCGGAAAGAATTAAAGTTAAATTTCATATACAAAAAATTATTAATAATAGATAATATAAATCTTTAAAAAATGAAGAAATAAATACATAAATAAGAGTGAATAAAAGCAAATAAATAAATAAAACAGAATACCTAGAGACAAAGAAATAGAAAAAAGGCAGAAGTGTTTAGAAGCAAATTTGCGATACCAGGTGTTTAGTGTTTTCTTTTGCATCGGTCAAATTCAAAACCAATGTATATATTTAGAAAATGTGTCAGTTTTAATGTATTTGTTTCAAACATTTTAAAAAGGATAAGGCTTAAATGATAGTAAAACCTTTGCAGCAACAAATTAACCCTCTGCCTTGATGAGGTTGCTGGGTTGACTTCATCAGAACACATGAACACTGCTCATTTTAACTCGGCAGGCAGGGGAGACGAGAAGCCGTACGGGCAAACTGTAATGCAAGATTACATGCTGGCTATATTCATATAGAAAATGCAATGCTGGCCAAAATACACAGAGCAATTATTTGAGCAGCTACAGTTCTGTTAATTCTACTAAGACTGTTTCTGCACCATTACCACTCTCTGCTGGGATGTACTGATGTAATACAAATTAACAACAATGCCACCACCAGGGCACCAGGGTCTCCTGGGGGCTGGCGGGGGCCCCTCCCTTGGCGGGGCGGGTGGCTTTCGGGCTCGTGGACCTAGGGCCCCGCGAGCCTGAAGTCTCAGCACATGTTGGGGGCCTGTGCCTAGCGAGGCCAGTAGGCTGCTACCCCTGGTCCTCTGGGGCCTGGACTCCATCAGTGTGGCGTTCTCCATCACTGTCCTTCTTCTGCTTCCTTCTGGGTGGGTTTGTGGTCCTGGGTTCGGTGGTGGCTGCTTGTTGTTTGCTGCTTGGGGGCCTCTCTGTTCTCTTCTCACCCTCTTCGTACTCAACACACTCTCTCAACACAACTCATCCCCTGTATCCAGCACTCATTTGTGCATGCACGCACGTACATGCACACTTTTGTTGTTGTGGTTGTCTGTGTCGTTCATGATTTTGGCAGTGTGTGTTATCCAGAGGACTGTGTTCTGTGTTTTCATGTAGAATGTTTCCTGTTTCTCTGCATGTGTTGCAGCTGGTTGTCCCTTTTTGCCCGTTTATAGTTGTCACTGTCATTTGTATTCATCTCCTCTCTCCACTTTTCTGTTGTTTTTTTTTTCTTTTTTATGCAGCTGCTGCTCAGGAATCTGATAATACACTGTGCCGCTTGGCCTTCAGTAACGTTGTGAAGAAGTTGTTGGATTACGCACCTGAGCAAGAGGGCGGCATCAAGAGGAGCCAAAAGTCAACTTGGATTCCGATCCTGGCCAACCACAAGTCGGTGGTGGTTGCATTGCTTAGTGGGCTTTTATTTAACAATGTTTATTTTTATTGTGTTGTGAATATAAAATTACAAAAAGTTTGTAAATGGCAAAACTTGCTTTAAGAAATGTGGGCTCCTTCTTAGATATTTCCATCAGCATTGTCACACAAACATTGTTTCAACAATAAATCAACCAAAGTTGACTTCATCCATCCATTTTCTGCTGCTTATCCAGACTCGGGTCGCGGGGGCAGCTGCCTACGTAGGGAAACCCAGACTTCCCTCTCCCCGGCCACATTCACCAGCTCATCTGGTGGGATCCTGAGGCGTTCCCAGGCCAGCCGAGAGATGTAGTCCGTCCAGCGTGTCCTGGGTTTTCCCCAGGGCCTCTTTCCAGTGGGACGTGCCCGGAACACCTCACCAGGGAGGGGTCCAGGAGGCATCCTGTCCAGATGCCCAAGCCACCTCATCTGGCTCCTCTGAATGTGGAGAAGCAGCGTCTCTACTCTGAGCTCCTCCCAGATCACTGAGCTTCTCACCCAATCTCTAAGGGAAAGCCTGGCCACCCTGCGGAGTTCGGCCGCTTTTATTCGCAATCTTGTGCTTTCTGTCACTACCCACAGCTCATGACCATAGGTGAGGGTAGGAACGTAGATCGACCGGTAAATCGAGAGCTTTGTCTTTTGGCTCAGCTCCTTCTTCACCACGACAGACCGATGCAGACGCATCACTGCAGACGCATCACTGCAGACGCCGCACCGCACCGATCCGCCTGTCGATCTCCCTCCATCCTTCCCTCACTCGTGAACAAGACCCCGAGATATGTGAACTCCTCCACTTGGGGCAGGGCCGTATTGCAGACCCGGAGAGAGCACTCCACCCTTTTCCAGCTGAGGACCATGGTCTCGGATTTGGAGGTGCTGATTCTCATCCCAGCCGCTTCACACTCGGCTGCGAATCACTCCAGTGAGAGCTGAAGATCACGGCCCGATGACGCCAACAGAACCACATCATCCGCAAAGAGCAGAGACCCAATCCTGAGGCCATTAAACCGGATCCCCTCGACACCTCGGCTGTGCCTAGAAATTCTGTCCATAAAAGTTATGAACAGAATCGGTGACAAAGGGCAGCCTTGGTGGAGTCCAACCCTGCCCAGTGCAATGACTGATTTACTGCCGGCACTGTGGACCAAGCTCTGACACCGGTCATACAAGGACCGGACAGTTTGTACAAGCAGGTCTGGCACTCCATACTCCCAGAGGACCCCCCATAGGAGTCCCCGGGGACACGGTCGCATGCCTTCTCCAAGTCCACAAACCACATGTAGATTGGTTGGGCAAACTTCATTGCCCCCCCAAGACCCTAAAGAGGGTGTAGAGCTGGTCCACTGTTCCACGACCAGGACAAAAACCACACTGCCCCTGCTCAATCCGACAGACCCTCCTCTCCAGCACCCCTGAATAGACCTTATTCAGGGAGGCTGAGGAGTATGATCCCCCTGTAGTTGGAGCACACCCTCGGGTCCCCCTTTTTGAAGAGGGGGACCACCACCCCAGTCTGCCAGTCCAGGGGAACTGTCCCGGATGTCCACGCAATGTTGCAGAGGAGTGACAGCCCTACAGCATCTAGAGCCTTAAGGAACTCTGGGCGGACCTCATCCACAGAGGAGCTTTTTAACCACTCCAGCGACCTCAGCCCCAGAAATGGGAGAGCCAACACCAGGGTCCACAGACTCTGCTTTCTCATCAGAAGACGTGTTGGTGGGATTGAGAAGGTCTTTGAAGTATTCATTCCACCTCCTCACAACATCCCGAGTCAAGGTCAGCAGCCCCCCATCCCCACTGTACACAGTGTTAATGGAGCACTGCCTTCCCCTCCTGAGCCGTCAGATGGTGGACCAGAATCTCCTCGAAGCCGTCCGGAAGTCATTCTCCATGGCCTCTCCAAACTCCTCCCATGCCCGAGTTTTTGCCTTAGTGACCCGCCGAAGCTGCGCTCCACTTAGCCTGCCGATACCCATCAGCTGCCTCTGGAGTCCCACAGGCCAAAAAACCCGATAGGACTCCTTCTTCAGCTTGACGGCATCACTTACTGCCGGTGTCCACCAACGAGTTCAGGGGCTCCTGCCACAACAGGCACCAATGACCTTGTGGCCACAGCTGTGGTTGGCCGCCTCAACAATAGAGGCACGGAACAAAGCCCACTCGGACTCAATGTCCCCCGCCTCACCCGGGACATGGTTGAAGCTCTGCCAGAGATGGGAGTTGAAACTCTTTCTGACAGGGGACTCTGCCAGACTTTCCCAGCAGACCCTCACAACACGCTTGGGTCTGCCAGGCCTGACCAGCATCCTCCCCCACCGAGCCAACCCACCACCAGGTGGTAATCAGTTGACAGCTCACCTGAGTGTCCAAGACATGCGCCCGCAAGTCCGATGACACGACTACAAAGTCAATCATCGAACTGCGGCCTAGAGCGTCCTGGTGTCAAGCGCATATGTGGACACTCTTGTGCCTGCACAAGGTGTTCGTTGTGGACAATCCCTGATAAGCACTGAAGTCCAATAACAAAACACCACTTGGATTCAGATCAGGGGGGCCATTCCTCCCAATCACGCCCCTCCAGGTCTTGCTGTCATTGCTCACGTGGGCACTGAAGTCCCCCAGCAGAATGAGGGAGACCCCAGAAGAAGAGCTTTTCAACACCCCCTCCAAGGACTCCAAAAAGGGTGGGTACACTGAACTGCTCTTTGGTACATAAGCACAAACAACAGTCAGGACCCGTCCCCCCACCTGAAGGCGGAGGAAGGCTACCCTTTCATCCACCGGGGTAAACCCCAATGCACAGGTGCCAAGTCGGAGGGCAATGAGCATGCCCTCTCACTGGGAGCAACTCCAGAATGGAAGAGGGTCCAGCCCCTCTCAAGGACAGTGGTTCCAGAGCAGAAGCTGTGCCTTGAGGTGAGTCCAACTATATCTAGACGGAACCGCTCAACCTCACACACCAGCTCAGGCTTCTTCCCCGCCAGAGAGGTGACATTCCACATCCCTAGAGCTAGCTTCTGCAGCCGAGGATCAGACCGCCTCTGGCAGCCACCCAGCTCACACTGCATCCGACCCCTATGGCCCCTGCAGGTGGTGAGTCCACGGAAGGGGGGGGGGGGGGGGCATGTCATCTTTTTGGGCTGAGCCCGACCGGGCAAAGGCCCGGCCAACGCCAATTGACTTTTTAGATAAAAGTTGAATCAATGTTGATAAAATGTCAGTACTGGTTGAAAAATCAACATTTATTCAACATTGATCATAACGAGCACGGTAATTTCAATGTCAGAAATCTGTGTTAGTTCAATATCAGTGGCTGATGATGTTTCAATATTGATTCAATTGAAGTCTGTTATCTGGGTATGAGCTGTGCCATACATAAGCATCCTTATTAAAAACATTAGCATGCTGTGTCACAGTGAAGCCAAGCTGAACCAGAAGTGTTTCAATCTGTTGACTGTCATTGAATGTCAGTTACATTCAAGAGCCAGATGTTAGCAGGTGTTAGCAGATGGACATTAGTAGATGTTATAACAGGCTTTTTCAGAAGTTAGTGAATGTTAGTGGATGGTAGCCGGAGTTAGCTGGAGTTAGTGACTCTTAGTAGAAGTTAGCCGGTGTTAGCAGATTAGCAGATGTTGGCAGCTGATGTTAGCATAGCAGGTGTTCGCAAGAGTTAGTGGATGTTAGTAGATGTTTGTAGGTGATAGAAGAAGTTAGCAGGGATTTCCAGATGTTGGCAGCAAATGTTACCAGGTGTTAGCAAATGTTGGTACCAGATGTTAGTAGTTGTTAGTTGGTGTTAGCAGAAGTTAGTGGATGTTATTAGATGTTAGCAGGTTCAAAAGACCTAACAGAGCAAAATTTGAAGAGAAGCTAAAGCAAACATCATGATTAAACATATAAATGATCAGTAGAGACTGGAGTTAAACTTTTTCTTTTGTAACCACTGTAATCAAACATCTTTAATGAAAGTCTAGTCACTGATTACCCAAACATGCTACCATCATGTCATCCACATAAAGCAGCTGTTTTGGAATTTTTCCTTTTGTCTTGACTCCCATAGCTTCTGTTATGATCATTCATCTTTGTTTACTTTGGTCGTCTCTGTCATGCATTTGGGTTTCTTTGTCAAGTAATTCAAATATCATTAAACTTGATGAGATTCTTTAAATAAATGGCCCTGCTAAATTAATTAATTTCCATTAATTAATTATACCATTACAGTACCTTGTTATGTCTTCTGACAGCTGGGCCGGGTCCGGTGGATAGAATTTCACATTGAAAGTAAAATTATAGTTGGCACCTTTAAAAAGTAAGAAAGATGGATCCAATGGAACAAGTAAATATTTAATAAAAAAATGTAGAAGAAAGAGAATGGGGTTGTATTTGTAGTTACACTCACCTTGTACCTGCCTGCGGATCTCTTTGGTCAGGTCCATCCAAGTCTGATAAAAAAAAAGAGAGAGAGAAAAAAAAAGAGAGAGAATCAAGGCCATGGGTTGATGTAAGCTTCAAAAATATCTACAAATTATGAGTGACCTTACTCCTGTCTGAATGGAATACTGAGAAGGAATTGTTAGAGGTTTATGAACTAACAAAGGTCACCTTCATTGTGGGGGTCTCCCAGATCGCCAGGCCGTAGTAGTCTTTCTCCAGCAGATTGAGGTGGTCACATACCTTCATGAAGAGCTCCTGGCCTTTGGCATGTTTCTAATACAAACCCAAATATAAAGAAAATGTGCACAATTAAAGACCTAGCATCACCAACATAACAGGATTTTGATTAAAATGCTGAACATGGTGGACTAGATGGTTACTTCACTACGTTTTCATTAATTTTTTTAACTTCTCCTGTCCAGCATGGTGGCAGCAGAATGATGAACAAAAATAGCTTGTGTATAAATCCACTGGACAGCTCAGTGACTGTGTCAGCTTGCGGAGTATAAGGAGTCAGCACTGAGCAGAGATGAGCCATCCTGGAGCACCAACCCAAGCCCCCCACCACTCAGACTACCCCGGCAGCAGAGGAAGGCCTCAGCCAGAGCCCCTACGTGGTAATAGACCCCTGTGGGCCCAGATCAGCAGCTGCCGACTCCGCCAGGCACCTTGTTTGCGATTAAAATTGAGGGTTAGTAACCAAGCTGAAATTTTCTTTAATATATTGTGACAGTAAAGCTCTCCTCACCTTTGGCTGCTAATATTGAAAATACAGAATTCAAACAGTTAAAACTGGCTTTTATCATAACTAAACGGTTATGATGAAAGATGTTCTTACATCCAGCTCACACTCATACAGGGTGTCGTCCAGCTGGGTGACTTTGATCTGCATGGTCTTTGGTCGGCGTGGGGCTCTAGGTGGTTTGGCCTCAACCTCTGATGTCTTCTCCTTCTTCTCTCCCTTTTCCTCTCCTTCAGGACCAGATTCCTTTTCCTTGTCCTCCTCCTTTTCAGTGACAAATTCCTCTCCTTTTTCATCGCTGTTCTCCTTCTCTTTTCCACCCTTGTCCTCCTCAGCTTCTTTTTTCTCTACCTGTGGAACCCAACAAAATCACTTTAATAACAATGCTTATTTTCTGTCATAGTTCCTTGCAGAAACTGTTCTTGTGATAGATTTTGTACTGCAGCTACTGGAGTTCCTCGGGAATAAAGGAAAGTGCCAAACTTAGTGTATACTGTGATAGAACTGTCTTTCTTGAGTGCTTTATGAATTGTATCATCTCCAATTATAGTTTAAACTGGGAGTTTTAATAAATCTTTTTCAATATTTTTTCATTTAAGTCTGAAGTCAGTTCTACACCAGCACATGATTCTCAGCTAAGCCTCTTAATAATATTGTTTTAGTTGAGGAGAGCCATTCCTCCTCTATCTTTGGGTAGCTGTAAGGTTTCCTACCTAATTCTTGGTCTAGCTCTTCTCCAGATAAATCCTCATTTAGTTTGGTTCTATTTTATCAATTCTTCATGGGGGACTTCCAGCGGTAATGCTTGGAAGAGGTATAGCAGCTTTGGTAGAAAATCATTTTAATTATTTCAATTCTTGAGTCCAAGGGAAGGGAACTCTATCTTTGTTTGTCTTTTTTATTTCGGTGCTGACTGACTCATAATTTCTGGAATATTTTCACCCCAATGTATTTAATTGTGCTTGTGGTTCATTTAAGTTTAGATTTATTCAGAATTCCTATAGAGGGGTTGGAAATGACTGTAAGTACCTGGTTTTTGACAGATTTACCTTATATCCAGAAAGCTGATCATATGATATGATCATATGATAATAGTGCTGTTAAGTTTGGAAGTGCTGTATCAGGCTGCCCAAGGAAACACACTACATAATCTGCAAATAGTCCGGTTTTATGTTCCTCTTCTCCAAGAATTCCCTTGATGTCCTTACTTTGACAGCTTGTGCTACAGGCCCAATAGAAATGTTGAAAAGAGATGGTGATAGACAGCACCCTTGTCTCTTTGATTCTGTTGTTTGTCAAGCTTCCATTTATTTTCACTCTGGATGTGGAAGTGCTGAGAGAGTTTTGATTATTTGTACAACTGTCAAAATAAAGAAATTACACAGTCAAATGTCTTGTCGGCGTCTAAACTCACCACAATGCAGCTTGCTTTTGAATTTTCTCTATGACCAAAAGTGTTTGACATTTATTTACAAATCCTGTTTGAGCTTCATTGATTAATTCCATTAAGAACGTGTTGATTTCTTTTGGCTTTTATGGATGTGTATATTTTATAGTCTATATTCAGCAGTGATATTGGTATCTAGTTTGTACATTTTTAAAATTATTATTATACTTTATTAATCCCAAGCTGGGAACTTCCAGCGCCTGGGAGCAGTTGGGGGTTAAGGGCCTTGCTCTGGGGCCCACAGTGGTTAACCTCAGTTGCCAGCCCAGGGACTTGAACCCAGGTTCTCCAGACCCAAACCCACCTCTGTAACCACTAGGCTACCACTCCTAAAAGTCATTCACCCCTGTGGATTTGAACTTTGGTCTGCCGCATAGGAGACAGATGCCCTACCGACTAAGATATCCAGCCGCCTTTGTCTTTATTTTTACCAGGTTTAGGTGCCATATTAGCTTCTCCATTTTGTTGGTTAATCCAGCTGATCTAAAATGGTTATAATAGGTATTGATATTCTGATCTGTCTGAAAGTTAGTACCATGAGTGTGGAGGACAGTACTGGGAGAGACAACCACCACTACTAAATCTAATCTATATGTGGCACTGGGAATAGAAACGATGCTGGATATGAACAAGGCATCCACATTTTATAAATTATTTAATAGAATACACAAGGATTTCAGTAAAAATCTAAGACTTGTCTGACAGAGGGATCTTGGCTGTACTATTAATGATGATGGTCAGAAATACTTAAATAATGGGAAACATTTAAAAAGAACATTTATTTATTATAAGATGGTGCACAGGTTTTAGTCTACTACATCGAGGCTTCATAGAATGGGTTTATTTTCCAATAATTCATGCTGGAAATGTCAAACTGAACCAGTAATCTTTGTACGTGTTAGTATGGTAATACCAAGACTGTGCTTGTTGGTGGATGAAACAGTAAAACCTAACATGTGAAAAGACCAAAGAGTAATGTAGGAGGTGGGAGGAGTCACAGCTGCCAGAGTAATCTTCAGACTGTGGAAGACCGCTTCTTCTCTGGATGGTTGGAATTCATACTGAAAATAATGTCATATAAACTGATGTTGGCTGAGCTAAATACGGATACAGAAAACTTCAACAAATTGTCGGGCTGCTTTCTCTTGCAACACGGGGACAATCGGATACCATAAATAAATGCTATTCTGAGAAACACTGGTGACTAATTTCTTTTCTTTTGTTTGTTGTGACTGTGAGGATGTTGTAAAAGCAATTCTTTGAAACTTTAAAATTATTATTTTGGTATGATAAGTGCTGAATGCACAGATGCAAAATGTGAACATCTGGAGCATCAGAAGGAGTCAGATGAGGTGGTAATGACATTTTATGAGAATGCTTCCTCGTCCCTCCCTTTGGGAGATTTTTCAAGCATGATCAACTGGGACAAGGCCTCAGGGGGACCTGGGACACACTGGGTGGGTGTTATATCCTCCTAGCCACGAATGCCCAGGGATCACCAGGGAGAAGCTGGGGAGAGGGATGTGTGGGTTTCTGTGTGGAGAGAACCATTCTGAACAGGACAGGACTTACATTTTATTCAGCGGGGTCAGCACTAGATGTTTTGTTTGGCTTTTGTATTTTGTATTGCCTCTTTGTGCTATGCAATATTGATGCTCCAACAAAATTTTGTTGTATCTATGACAAAGAGTATAAGTCTTGAAATCTGACAGTGATCTTCGATTCACCATTTGCCTGTACTCACTCTTATAATCTACAACTAAGGAATGCAAGAAAGTCCTATTTCTCTGATGTTATTAGCAAAAACTATCATTAAGCTCGGGTCTTATTCGCCATTGTTGACAGGTTAACAAACCCTCCTGTGTCAGTAGCACCTGAACTTTATTCCACC
>JBAFTA010000019.1:339315-353650 GCA_036919975.1 Melanotaenia parkinsoni | reverse complement strand
ATTATTATTATTATTATTATTATTATTATTATTATTATTATTATTATTATTATTATTATTATAATTATTATTATTATATTGTTGCTTACTCACCTGAGGCCTGTACTATGAATCTAGATTTTCTTTTTTTTCCAGTAACTTAGGGGTTAACCTGAGGTTTTCCATCCTGTGACGCTCACCGGGTAAATCACCATGGTAACTTATGCTGAACGGCTAAGCTGCTCTGGAGCCGGTTATGTTCTGGATAAGAGATCACCGCCTCCTGACCAATCAGCTTTCTTGGAAACTGGCCTGCTCATTCTTAGAAGATCTTGACAATGTTGGTGTGCAGATCATGGGACTAGCACTTAGGAGAGAAAGAGTTTTTAGGGATAGATGTACCCTTTTGATAAAGAAATAAAGCCTCACCGCTGACCGCTTTGAACTGTTTTTGTACTTGTTCTTGAATTGTTCCCAAGTCCATGTAGCTCCACCAGGGTTGCATCTGAAACAATGAGGTTAATAATAATGGTCACACATGGCAGAACTGCAGAACCATGAATTTATTGAATGCACAACTCCTCGTGCAGTCATGGTGAGGAATTAATATTTACCATAAAATGCACTCACATGGGGGTGCTGAGCCTTAAACGCTCTCAGTGGAAAATCTAAAGGAAAGGAAGGGCACTGAGGAAGTTTCTGCCCAAAACATGGCAAAGTAGGCTGCTCTACAGGGTTTCTGCATGTTTGCCAGTGGTCACACACCACTCTTTTCATGTAAGTGTGCACTGGTCAAGATTGGAAAACCCTGGATTTAATAACCCAATTGATAGCCAGCTTTATAGTATCACTTTTCAGGATTGCAACTGTCTGAGTAAGTCAAGCCAGGTAATGGAGAGATAGCCCAGGTACGTTATCCCGCTTCGTACTACAGGCCTCAGGTCTCTTTATGTTTCTTTACAAAAACAACATCTTCTTAATTTTCTTTTCTATTTCATGTGAAATTTATCAAGTTTCTTTCACTACCTTGTGTACTTACTGCAAACTCAGATTTATCAGGTTCATTTAACTTGTACTCACTTCATTCTAGTTAATTAAACTCACTTATTCAAGTTAATGAAAACTTTATTTTTTGATGCAACAGATTGCAGATTTTTTTTAGTACAGCCAACCAGTTAGATTTTACAGTGTATTGGTGTTGAGTGATTATTGTCATCATTTCAGTCATTTTTTGTTTGGTACAATTATGAATTCCGTTCAAACTGTGAATAAACTTGAATTTTCTACAGTCCTGGGATCAAAGATGAACATACGTTCTGGACCAGACCCACAATTAAGACTGAGAATGTGATTCTAAGAGGGTGTCTGTGCAGATGGAGCAGCGTTGTTATAATCAGCATGTCTAAGCCACAATGAATGGATCTTTGTGGGGAGGGGTCTGTTCAACCCAATGCTCCATGTTCATATCATCAGGTCTCCTGACTCATTCATCCTGACACTCCTTCCCCCATCACTATACAAAAGGATCCCCTCCAGTCCCTCCCCCTCCACCAGCATCTTTTACCCTCTCTTCCCCCATGTAAGGAGCAGGTGTGAAGACTAACTGTCTGGCGCATGGAACCTCGTCCTTTACTTAAATAAACTACAAAATAAAAATATACACCCATGCCCTTAAAGAAAAAAAAGCACAAAACAATTAACAAAATGCTGGAATTATGAAATTCAAAACTTTTGGATCTGTAATGAGTTGTCAAGGAGGGGACCCGGAAATTCAGCCACACACAGTGATGGAGTATAAAACAAGAAATGTGTTTATTGAAACAGGGGCTCCAAGGCAATATCCAGAGACAGTCCAGCAGGGAGTGACAATCAGGTCCTTATATGCTGTGGGGTACAGGATCCTGAAAAGGGGACTCCAGACATGAACAGAGAAAATCCAATAATCCAGAAGAGTTGTAATGAGGCTGGCAGGGTCATACACAAGAAGGCAGAAAACAGGTTACTTATCAGTGACAGGCAAGGCTCAGTGGTCAGTCCAAAGCATGGGTCAAAATCCAGAGAAGAAAATCCAACAGGGAATCAGGCACGGGGAAATCCAGGAGACGTGGCAAGATCAGCAACAGGAGTCTAGAAACAAGGGATGAACGCTGGATATCAACAGGGTTAGCAATGTTGACTATCTGGCAGGGAAGCAGAGACTGGAGTGTGTTTAAGTAGGGTGGGGACCAGGTGGTTGATTGATTTGATGACACCCCTCACTGCTGGTGTCCACCAACGAGTTCGGGGGTTACCGCCACAACAGGCACCGAAGACCTTACTGCCACAGCTATGGCTGGCCACCTTGACAATAGAGGCATGGAACACAGCCCACTCGGATTCAATGTCCCCCACCTCACCCGACACATGGTTGAAGCCCTGCCGGAGATGGGAGTTGAAATTCTTTCTAACAGGGACTCTGCCAGGCCTGATCCTCCTCCACCATCTGAGCCAACTCACCACCAGGTGGTGATCAGCTGACAGCTGCGCCCCTCTCTTTACCCGAGTGCCCAGGACATGTGGCCGCAAGTCCAACGATACCACTATAAAGTTTGATCATTGAACTGCAGCCTAGAGTGTCCTGGTGCCAAGTGCACATGTGGACACCCTTATGCCTGAACAAGGTGTTCAACAATCCACGACGAGCACAGATGTCCAACAACAAAACACCACTCGGATTCAGATCAGGGGGGCCATTCCTCCCAATCACGCCCCTCCAGGTCTTGCTGTCATTGCCCACGTGAGCAGTGAAGTCCCCCAGCAGAACGAGGGAGTCCCCAGAAGGAGTGCTCTCCAACACCCGCTCCAATAAGGGTGGGTACTCTGAACTGCTGTTTGGTGCATAAGCACAAACAACAGTCAGGAGGCTACCCTTTCGTTCACCGGGGTAAACCCCAATGCTCAGGTGCCAAGTCGCCATGCCCACACCTGCTCAGCGCCTCTCACTGGGAGCAACTCCAGAATGGATGAGGGTCCAGCCCCTTTCAAGGACAGTGGTTCCAGAGCTCAAGCCGTGTGTTCAGGTAAGTCCAACTATATCTAGCCGGAACCGCTCAACCTTGTGCACCAACTCAGGCTCCTTCCCCGCCAGAGAGGTGACATTCCATGTTCCTAGAGCTGAGAATCAGACTGCCAGGGTCCCCGCCTCTGGCAGCCGCCCAGCTCACACTGCACCCGACCCCTATGGCCCCTCCTGCAGGTGGTGTGCCCATGGGAGTAGGGGGCCATGTCACCCTTTTAGGCTGAGCCCGACCAGGCCTCATGGGCAAAGGTCGGGCCACCAAGCGCTCGCCTCCGTGCCCCACCTCCAGGCCTGGCTCCAGAGGGGGGCCCCGGTGACCCATGTCTGAACAAAGGAAACCTGGGTCCATGATTTGTCATCATCATAGGGGTGTTTTTAAGTTGTGCTTCATCTGGTCCCTCCCCTAGACACCTGTTTACCATGGGTGACCCTACCAAGGCATAAAGCCCCCGACAACATAGCCGCTAGGATCATCAGGACACACAAACTCCTCCACCATGGTAGGGTGGCACCTGAATCAAATGAATGGCTCGTTACCAGGTGGCTGCAGAGCTGAATGACATGTGGTGGAGAAAATTGAGCTATTTGATTTAGGTGTATTAAAGAAGGGCTACATCTAAAAGTTCCAGGATAGTAGCTCTCAAGGACTGGACTTGGGCACCGCTGAGATAAAGGGAACGACCTTCAATCTAACCTAACACC
Organism: Melanotaenia parkinsoni; assembly: GCA_036919975.1. Classification (NCBI taxonomy): domain Eukaryota; kingdom Metazoa; phylum Chordata; class Actinopteri; order Atheriniformes; family Melanotaeniidae; genus Melanotaenia; species Melanotaenia parkinsoni. The sequence goes on along the minus strand of JBAFTA010000019.1, from coordinate 349,911 downwards.
AGAAACCCATCTTACACCAGTACAGAAACACAACAGAGAATTTCTTATAGCTTTTAAACTAAACTAAGCTGACAATCATCAGGAGTTCCTGAAAAAAAATAACCAAGACAACAACAACAAGATGTATCACAACAACAACCAACAAGTACCAAAGACACACATAAAAAAGGTGGAAAAGAAAAATTTAAACAAAAATAGTTTGTGTATAAACCCACTGGACAACTCAGTGACCGTGTCACCATGCGGAGGATGAGGAATGAGGAGGGATCAGTGATGAGTGTGATCCTGCAAATATGACCATGCCTCCACGAAGACAGCGGCCCAGGCAATCAACGGCAATCCCAGAGCATGAATCCAAACCATCCCACCACGAACCCTACCCAGGTCCCATCCAGAGGGTGGCAGAGGAAGGTTCCAACCAGAGCCCCCTGCGGTCATGGGGCATAGGCCCTGGTCAAGCCATCAACCCTGCCAGGTACCGGCCATCCAGGGTAGCCAGAGGGAAGGGCCCAGGGCCCCAAAAGCTCAGAGGCAACCACCTCCCTCTGCCCACCCCTGGTGGTGCTCAGGAAACACAGGTGCCTTCACCTAATGACTGTTTGTGTGTTGTTTTTCATTAAAATTGAAGGGGTAGTAACCACGCCGTGCTGAGAACAAGGCCACCTGAGAAGCCCCGCCTGCCATGCACACCATGGCATGCCCCCCAAAAGTTGTTTGTATTGTGTTCTTGTGTTTTGAAGTGTAATTAAAACTGCAAGCTGCCACAGGGTACAGCCAAGAAGGTCACTTAGTGTGTGAGAAAGAGCGGGGAAGAAGAGGGGTCCAGGGATGTCTAATCAGAGGGAAGCAAACTCCCTCCAGAGAATGAGCCGCTGGTAGCAGTAGGCACACCCGCTTCCCAGGAGGAACCCCAGGGTAGGACAAGCTAGGGGCAGTCGTCCCCCGTGACCAGGATACACACCACCGCAGCCAATAAGCCGCGGCCACCCACCCACCACATGCCCAGGAAGCAAGGAGAGGAGGGGGACAAGGACAGCGGGAGAGCTCAGATCCACAACCCACCACCCCCAGGCCCACCCAGGTCTCCCCCACAGGTGCATGTGATCCTTCCCCACATTCCCCACTATGCCCCACTTACACATGCACACACCAATCTCGCAGTCATACAATTAACCATACTCCAGTGTCTCCCCTACAATCCCCCAAACCTCACTCAGCCTCCCTTCGTACCCCTACACCCCTCCTGCCCCCGTGCCATACCCGGGGCAGACACCAGGGGTCTCATTTATCAAACTGTGAGTAGCAGATGGTGGCAGAAGCTGTCAACGCCGTGTCAAAAGGGAAGACACGCCAAAGGCATCGGACTGTGCAGCTGGATATCTCAGTCGGTAGAGCATCCGTCTGCCATGCAGCCCACAGTAGATCGTTCTGGAAAAAAGTGTCTTCTAAATGACAGCAATGATGCCAGTTATGTAGTGTTTTGTTTTAATGTATAAAATAAACATGTACAGATACATCTGAGATTGGTAGCAGTTTACATTTCTTTATAGTTGCTGGATGTTCCACCTGGGTCGGCAGTGCTCCAGCTGGGTGGGTGGTGCTCCAGTTGGGTAGGCGGGGCTGCAGCTGTGGTTGGAGGCCAGAGACTCCACCCAGCACTGCAGCTGCGTGTCCTCAGAGGAAGTCCTGCAGGTGCAGAGGGACACCATCACTGCTATTAACCAGGTGGACAAGGAGTTGCAGGAGATAAAGACCATCTGGACAGAAATTGGGACAACAATTGTCTAGAAAATAAATAAATAAACAAGGAAAATCCACCTCTTGTGTGTTTCATAAGCGTTGCATCACTTCTAGACCTCCATCTCAGAATAAATGACCAAAGCTCACTTTTTGCATTTTCTTTTACTGACTGGTAAATGTTGGCAGCAGACTGTCCACCTCAGCATCTCCTTGATTTTCTTCTGGACCTTTGGTGTTGCAGTTTCCCGTTTTCCCAGATTTTGTGCGTACGCCTGGGTTAGAGTTGCCGTGGAGGTAGGAACATTCTCCCACCAAGTTTGGTTTTTATAAATCCCAAAAGTTGACTATATTTGGTGTATGTCAGTTTTTGTACCTACGCCAGCTTTATAAATAAGGCCTCAGGGCATGCACCAGCCCACCCCGAGGTAGCACACCCAGTTAGGCCCAGAACCCCCGGTACTAACCAACCCCTCCACTCCCAAGAGAGGGGGCTACCCCCAGGCATCAGACCCAGAATTCCCACCCAGCCCACCCCAAAACAATCCGGCCAAGGGACAACGCCCACCAACCCCATCCGCAGACCCCCCCTCCCCTTGGCCCCACAGGGCCGGACATGGAGCTGCCCCCACAGAGGAGCAGTCCAGATCCCCATCAAAGGAAACCACCAGGGACCCGCAGCCAGAAGGAAGCCCACGCCAATATCCAACCCCCAAAGCAACAAGGTCACAAACTTCCATCTACACTAAGGGATGGATCTAATCCCAGGGGAACGTTTTTCTGTATGTAGAACATTTTCCGTTTTTGCAAGCAGATAGTTTTTTGGTTCTGGGTCCAGATTTTTTTTCTGGATCAAGAACATTTCCAGGTTCTGGGTCTAGATTGTTTTTTGAAATCTAGAACATTCCCAGGTTCTAGATCTAGAACCTTTAACGTTCTGGATGCAGAATGTTTTTTCTCTATGTAGGTTTTTGGAAGCAGAATGTTTTCAGGTTCTGCAACCAGAAAGTTCTTAGGTTCTGGACTAGAACTTTTCCGGTTCTGGATGCAGAACATTTTTAGGTTCTGGGTCCAGATCATCAATGATGATTTGATTTTAGACGGACTTTATTGTCATTTTGTACACAGCAAGCGTAAACAGAGCGAGATGTGGGTTGCACAGGCTTCAGTTTACGTGAGGGAGCAAGGAGACATTATGAGGGCAGGTGATGATAAGGCGCAGGGATTTGAATATTTGTATTTTATATACAACTCTGTTAAAATCATTTAAGATTAAATAGTAATAATAAATAGCAGGAAGGAAAAACATTAAAATGCAGAGTGGTCATGTCCAGCAAGAGTGAGAACTGTTCATGACTGTAAGTGTTTTAACAGAGGCCTGGGGAGTAAAGCTGTTGCAGAACCTGGTGGTCCTGCAGTAAATGCTGTGGACCCTCTTTCCAGAGGCTAGTAGGGTAAACAGTCCAGGGTAGGCGTGTGAGGAGTCAATACAGATCTTCTCGAGACACGCAGTGTTTCTGAGAACAGTCCTGGGTGGAGGGGAGAGGGGTCCCGATGATCCAGGCTGCTGTCCTCACCTTTCGCCTCACATCCTTCCCGACAGAGGCACTGTAGCCTCCACACCACACAGAGATGCAGCTGGCAAGGGTGCTCCTGTAGAATGTGGTGAAGATGGTGGGAGCAGGTGGGCTCTTCTCATCCTCTATGGGAGGCACATCCACTGCTTTGCCCTCTTGACCAGTGATGCCGTGGCTGGGCTGGTTCTTCCTGAAGTCGACAATGATCTCATTGGTTTTGTCCACATTCAGGATCAAGCTGTTGTCTCTGCACCAGCCCACCAGCAGCTCTACCTTCTCTCTGTAGGTCGGCCAGGTCGTTGCTGTCCCTGATGAGGCCCACCACTGTTGTGTCATCCGCCAATTTTACAATGTGGTTTGTGGCATATCTGAGGACACAGTCGTGTGTCGTCAAGGTGAACAGCAAGACTCAGGATGCAGCCCTGAGGGGCACCAGTGCTGAGGGTGATGACACCAGAGGTGTTCTGTCTGACCCACATCGACTGTGGTCGGTCAGTGAGGAAGTCAAGCAGCCAGTTCTGCAGGAGTGCTGAGGCCCAGAGGTCCCAGCTCGCCTACCAGGTGTTGTGGGATGATGGTATTAAAAGCTGAAGTCCAGAAACAGCATCTACACAAGTTCTCCTCCAGGTGTACAAGGCTTCTGTGTAGATAATCCAGAATGTTTTTCTAAATGTAGAAACTTTTCAGTTGTTGCAAGCATAATGTTTTCTTCTTCTCTTTGTGTCTGTTCAACATTTCTAACTTCCTGTTTGAACATCAGCTTTCATTCCTCAGTTGAAACAACCAAAGACTAAAATAACCAAACTGTATTTTCTCTGACACATCCTTCCTGATCAAACCAGGAATTAGACAAAATCAGCTGCTGGTCTTTCTCCCTGTAAAAATATGAAGTAAAATAAATCCAATGCAGAATTTCATGAACTTCTCTTTCTTTTATCCTAATGACTCTCCATCCGACTCATTTTAAGGTGTTGTTCATGGAGAACTGAAACCTCTGTGTATGAAAGTCCCAACAAGCTGCACACCCCTGGTGGAGCCCCTAGTACTCTCTCTGATGAACTGATTCACCATCTGAACATCTCAAAAGAAGAATGATCGTTTCTTTTCTGTGCAGTATAAAGAGACCTGCGGGAACATGAAAACAAACAGATGGGAATAAAAAATAAATACATTCTCTGATCTGAAACGACCTGTCCTACATGTCCTCAGCTCTCTGACCAGCAGACGGGTGGACTGGGTCCTGTCCTTATTGTTGGACTCCAGATCAGCTGTTGTTTCTGTGTCAGTAAATTCTCTGCTCTCCACCGGATCAACATGATGATGATGATGATAATCCAGTCAGAGACCACCTGCTCATCCATTTCTGCTGATCTGCTCTCTGCTGCTCTCTGCTGGACCTGGACTCTGCTGGATCCCCCTACCCTGGCTGGTCTATGCTGGACCATCCAACACAAGTTGGTCTCTGTTAAACCTGGACTCTGTGGGACTGTCCAACCGTTGCTGGTTACTGCCGGACCTGGACTCTGCTGGACAATCCAACATGGACTGACCTCTGCTAGATGAGGTCTGTGCTGGACCTTCGAACCAGGGCTGGACTGAAGCACAGCTACCAGTCCACATCTAGGGACTGGTTTTGATGGAACTTCTATTGGTTTCTGTATGATTTGTCAATCAGAACTACATCCAGATGATCCAGGCATTAATACCCTGAAGTTAGTTCTGAAAAGTACAACTAATGGTACAACTACTAGTACTTTATTATTACTGTCATCATGACTGTGACAGCTCGACATGTTAGAGCTGATGATAAAGGACGGCTGTGTCTTACGGGTTAGCTGGAAGACGTCTCTGTGGATCAGTGGAATTCCAGTATTTGGGTTTCCAGGATGATCCAGTAACTTACTGGTGTCTGATGATTTCTGCCCAGCCTGAGCTGCCACCTGCTGGAGAACTTCAAGGTTTTCAGGAGTTTCTTCTCTTTTAAAGTTTTCCTAATGTGTCCTTGAACTTAGTGTAAAATAAAAGTACTGAACTACTTCAGGATGGAAGTAGTTCTTCTGTTACCGCCACCATCCTGGCAACTTGAAAACAAAGAGAGAATCAGTCTTTCTGTGAACCATGTTTTCCTTTAACGTTTGCTTCACGTTGAGTTTCACCAGAAACAAAATAGTTTCAGTAGAGAGACCCGGGGAAATCCTTCCTGCTGCTGACACTCGTCTACAGCAGCTGCAGAAGATGATTTATGTTTGACGTTTGTCCTGTAAGCTAAATATTAAACAAATATAGAATGACTAAAATATGTCTGTTAAATAACAAGAAGTGGAAATAAATGAATAAATATTAGTAATTCAGAATTGATGGGATGTTTTTCAGTAACTTAATAAAAACAATAGTTATTTCACTCCGATTACTTCAGCTGCAGAAAGATGTGAAAAACTTTCTATTGGTATCTAATCAGTTTACTTAAGTTACTTTTGTTTTATTCTCCTAGAATGAGTCATTATTATATACTGGCTGTGGGTCCATTTAAGCCTTTTAATCCCCATTTCCACCAACTGGTGCGGGTTGGTCCAGTAAACCCTGATCTCCGTCTTTCCATAGCAACGGGACTCTCACCTGGTCGGCGGGGTATCAGCTGGATAGCGGCAGATGCAGCAGGTATGTGTGACATCGTATCGGTGAACAAAAATTTGAATTATAAGGAAGAAGTCGTCTTTAAGAAGTTTAAACTAAGCAGAAAAGTGTAAGTGAGGAAACTCCGTGTCCACCCCGAGAGGAAACACCAAACTCCAGCAGTGCTTTAAGACATTTATTACATATTCAGTCTGGAGTCATAGAAATTAACTTAAAACATGTTTTCTGAAGATCACTCTTCCATTTCATGGTCCTTCGTAACACAGACTTTAGACGTGGACTCAGCTGAACTTGTACAACATGGACCACCTCCAGACTACTGTGTCACTATGAGACCATGAACCACAGCAGCGCCCACAAGTTATAGAAAAAAACATTAAAATAACAGAATATAAAGACAAGATGCATGTTTAAGTCACTCCAACACTTATTTTACATGTGAAATACAGTGTGGTTAGTATTAGTGCAGAATATAAGACGAGATAAATATATGAGGACAACGACGGAGTTTCAGATCTCAGGGTCTCCCCTACCATCGGTCCTCGGTTTCCTTCTTACTTACAGCAGCAGTTTCAACTATTTTACAAATCAGAAAGACGTGATCATTTCAGATGACACAGAACTGATGCTGACCAGCCATGAGATGGTTGGACTCTGCTGATCTTCTTATAGTTTGTGATTCCAAGCAGGTATTAGCAGGTGGGAGGGGGAGGGTGGGACGCTGGTGGTGCGATCAGCTCACTTTGAAGTCCACCAGATGATGATGGCGAGGATGGTGAGTACGACGGAGCACACCATGGCAAGGATGCACATCTTCTTCCTGGACTTTTGCTGTGATAGAGGAAGCAGCAGGTTTACAGACAGGAAGTTGATTAACCAGCGGCGGTCTGAGCGGCCTGTTTGACACCAACCTGGTAGTACGCTGCTCTCTGGAGCTGCTCCGCCCCTCGTTCTACATGGACCTCAGCGTTCTCCACGTTCGCCTCGATGCTATCTGCAAAGAACAACACGGAAAGGATTCTTCACGACCGAAGTCACATTTTCAGAGTTCAGTCTTAAACCGGAGGTTCTGGTAAGGCTCTGAGTTCATCTATTCTGACAGGAAATATTTATAAATGTGGAACAATTAATGATGAGAAGAGTTCTGAATGAGTTATTTCATGCTCAGGATGGGGGATTGAAATGAAAGCTAGGCTATTACTTTGTTAATAAACTGGCTTGTATGAATACTGCTTGGATCACAATGAACTGTCTGGAACTGATTGTCTGTAAAGTGCCCTGATGACGTCGTTGTGAACTGAATTAATTAAAGCCTATTTGAAGGCTCTTTGTTATTCAGGACAGGACTCAGATGTTCCCGTCTCCGGCCATCGTCCACCTCCTGACCATGTGACAGAGGATGCCGACGTCATCTTATTGGCTTGTTTGTGGGGGATTTTTCCTCTTTTCTTTGGCCTGAATTCTGTCCCATCTCAGTCCAAACTGCAGCATCAGCTTCTAAAATCAAAATTCTGTCACTTTCTAATCCCATAAATTGTCTGTCCACTGGAAGTTAGAAGACAAACACTTTTTTCTATTTACACTGCTCAAAACACAAAGGGAACACTAAAATAACATCTTAGATCTGAATGAATGAAATCTTATTAAACTTTGTACTTTACAAAGTTGAATGTGCCGACAACAAAATCACACAAAAATGATCAATGGAAATCAGATTTATTAACCCATGGAGGTCTGGATCTGGAGACACACTCCAAACTAAAGTGGAAAAAAAACACTACAGGCTGATCCAGCTTTGATGTATTGTCCCTAAAACAAGTCAGAATGAGGCTCAGTAGTGTGTGTGGCCTCCACGTACCTGTAGGACTACAACGCCTGGCCATGCTCCTGATGAGGTGGCGATGGAGCTGGTGCTGACACACTCCAGCCACATGAGGTCCAGCATTGTCTTGCATTAGGACCAACAGCACCAGCATGTGGTGTTGGTCTGTAAACACAACCCCCACCTGTGGACGTCGGCCTCATACCTCCCTCATGGAGTCTGTTTCTGACCGTTTGAGCTACACGTGCACATCTGTGTCCTGCTGGAGGTCATGTTGCAGGACTCTGGCAGTGCTCCTCCTGGTCCTCCTTGTACAAAGGTGGAGGTAGCGTCCTGCTGCTGGGTTGTTGCCTCCTACGGCCTCCTTCAATGTGACTGACTTGCAGTTGCATTGTGTTGTTTAAGTGTTTCCTTTATGTTTTTGAGCCGTGTATATAGTGACTGAGTCGGTGTGACACACAAACCCCCCTCTGGATGTTCTGGACAAAATCTGTTTAACAAATTCACCCAAAAAATGGAGGCGGTATTCAGCAGAGGATCAGACGTGTTTGTTAATCAGAGTTCACAGGTGTGATTTAAACAAGCCATAATCTAAGCAGGAATGACGCTGGTAAACGGAGGAAGTGGGAGTTCTCCTCCCGTCCCAGCATGCATCACAGTCACAGACCTTCCCCTAAAATACTGATTGTATTTCCAGCCTGCAGAAGTCACAGCATCTGCCCCACCTTGTTGCCTCACAGCCAGTGTTGGTGTAACAGCTGATTGTTATGAAGCAGTAAGCTGAAACGTTCCCATCATGCATTGCTTTACATCTTTGATTTCTCACACTAAACTGATACTCTGATTTTCTTAATGAAAGCTTCTCATGAAGCTGCTGGACTGATGCGAATGCTCCTCTACAGGCACCACCCACAAATGAAGGAGGACAAAATGGATTAGCAGCTATGGGTGCCACGAAGGACATTTCCTCACATTTAAATTAAGATTTGTTTTCATATTTGATTGTGTTATGAGTAAGAGGCTGTACCACTTTTTCTGCCTCTAATGCAGACGGTAAACAGTCCTCCAGGTCTAGATCCAGTCATCCATAAGACATCATTTACTCATCAAAGTGGCAGATAATAAAGTTTTGCTAAATAAAAGAACTGTTGGAAATCTGGTAAAGCCAGACCTCCATCCAGCAGATGAGACTTAAACATGAAAACAAAAACAAAGAATCAAACTTCTCAAAAAGCAACAGGTGAGGACGATGTTCTGAAACAGATGAAGCTTCTGTGGGAGGAGGAGCATCTTAACAGCATCAACTCTTCCTCATTAGTCCTCCTGACTTTACTCTGAGACCATGCTGTTCAGGAAATATTCAGAAAACTTTATTTATCCCATACGGGAAATTCTTCTACACAGTTCCCTTGAGGTCGTCGGAAGACACGGCAAATAAATGCTTTAGATAATCAACAATAAACAATGAATACAGATACAGGCAGACAGCTGCTGGCTCAGCTAGAAGAAAGCTTTGAATTTAAAATGACTGCTGTGTGACAGCTGAAGGACAAACAGATGTAGAACATCTATTGGTTCTCCTTGGAGAGCATGGTAGCACCGGTCTGATTGCATCAAAGCAAACATATGGTGAGGATCACTGACGAAGGTCTTCGCTTTCTTAATGACCTGAAGCTCTCAGAAGGAAGGAAGTCTCTTTGTCTGACTTGGTTTTAATGTGCAGGCTGTTCTCGTCCTTCTGAGGTAAACCAGTGAACCAACAGATAAAGAAAAATGTTAAGATACTTTCAATGAATGAACAATAAAGTTCTTTAAAATGGTCTCACTGACATTAAAAGAGCTCAGTCTCCTCCTCAGATGGGTTCTCTGGTGGCCTCTCTTCACCACAGACTCAGTACTGACATCAAACCTGAACTTACAGTCAAAAGATATTTACAGTCTTGATGCTCCACAGCATTATTTCTATTAAAACTCCATTTCTCAGGAGGTGCAGTGAAGGCTTTTCCACCGATGGTGAGGGTTTCATTTCCTTTGCTGTCATTTAGTGCAGAATAAACCTACTCCCCAGTCAGGGTAGGGTTAGGGTTACAGACCCTGAGCTACTCACCGATCATCTCTCCCTGGTCATGGATCATCACTGCCAAGTCCTTAAAGATCTGGTTCACATCCAAGATGTCAGACTGCAATGAAGAAAACAACAATGAGCTGTGGATGGTGTGTGGTATCCATGGTAACAAGCCTCTGGTCCTCCACTGGGACATGCCAGAAGTTAAGAGAAGCTGACCTCAAGCTGTCGGATGTTGGTTTCTCTCTCCTTGATGAGCTCCAAGTCCTCCTCTGTGATGGCCACCTCCTCAGTCTGTGTGGTCATCTGACCCCAGTCCTCCTGGCTAAATACAAAGAAAAGATGCAGCGTTGGAATAAAGCGAGGATTTTATCTGCCTTTTATTTTTCAGGATGGGGTTTCTAACTCTAACACCTGGTTCAAATTAATTTTATAATGTTATTCATTTTGTAAGTCAGGTTGTTGGAGCAGGGTAACATCAAAAACTTGCAGGACTGGTAGAACAGAACTGAATAGCTCGGATCTAATTCATCCTGATCCACCAAAGTCTTTTAATCTTATATAAGACTCTTTAGATTCTTGAGCTCATTAATGAAGCTGTTAATTATTAAATAATGTTTTCATTCTTTAATAATAATTTCCTGTCCTCGACACCCCTCAATGGGTCCTCATTCCTGGTTCTGGATGGAGGTTTTCCTTCCTGGATCTGGTTCTGATGGAGGTTTTCTTTCCTGGATCTGGTTTTGATGGAGGTTTTCCTT
>JBAFTA010000019.1:298885-308963 GCA_036919975.1 Melanotaenia parkinsoni | reverse complement strand
CAGACTAGAAGCATACAGACTAGAAGCAAACAGACTAGAAGCATACAGACTAGAAGCAAACAGACTAGAAGCATTCACACTAGAAGCATACAGATTAGAAGCATTCAGACTAGAAGCATACAGACTAGAAGCAAACAGACTAGAAGCATACAGATTAGAAGCATTCAGACTAGAAGCATACAGACTAGAAGCAAACAGACTAGAAGCATTCAGACTAGAAGCAAACAGACTAGAAGCATTCAGACTAGAAGCATACAGAAAGTGCAGATATTTATTTATTTATTTTTTTGCCTGTAATTATCTCCCTGTAGGAAAGAATCCGAAATCCTAAAGGAAGATCCAGGCAGTGATTCCCAACATCTAATCACTTGTTCCTTATTCCATTCCTGAGGTTTTCTGAAAATTTAATTAAAATTTGTCCATAACTTTTTGGCTCACGCTGCCGATTACATGATCTTCACCTTTGCGAAAGTAATAATGTTTGTAGTGTGTGAACTGGTGCTGGGAGGTCTTGAAACAGTTTTAAACATAGCTAAAACTGGGTGTTAAAGATACAAAATCATCTCAGTTTCAGTGAAATCATTTAAGGTTCAGTGTAAAAGGATCAATTTTTAAGGTTTCATAACTAAGACAGATTAGATCAGACTGACCTTCCAGAGTTGCTTTAAAACACTGCAATGTGTTTAGAGGGAAAAACGTGGATAAAGTTAATTGATTTCTAACATGGGTTTGGCAGAAATTTGTGAAGTTCAGGGGCAGCAGTCTTTCTAAACAATGGCAGCAGGGTGGGGGAAAGTTTCTCCATCTGGCCCCAAACCACCCATCCCCCAGTCTATACATCCATCCTTAGTCCCATGACCTCTGGGCCTGAGGTCTGAAGCAGTGGGCTAATGTCTGCCTCAGTTACATCTCATTATTGTTCCGTCCCAACAATAAAATACTGTGTCCCACCTAGTGAGGTTCAGCTCTGTGTCTTTTGGTCTAACTTGTTGGTTTCCCTGACTCCATGTTAGGATTTTATCAACAGACTGATTCCATCTTAGATATCTGAGAGAGTACAAACGAAGGTAGAGTTGCATATCATCTGCATATCATCTTATACCAGCTTGATTCTCTGTGACTCGGTTGTTCAAACAGGAATTACAACCATCATGTGACCTGAATACATAAAATAAACCAAGCCACCCCTCATCTTCAAATCTAAACCCAGTAGTGTAAACGTCCCCTACAACTTGTTTCCTGAGGTCAGCTGTTCAAATCTGAGATGGATCTGCTGCTTGGGGGGACTTGACAGGGTTGTTATCTATCCTTTATTAATCACCATCACAATCCTGGTGAGATAACTTTGCATCTGACACAAAACAAAAGAAAGCTGATTGATGGGCAACTCCTAGCTTGACATGTTTCACTCTGTTTTCAAAGCAAATCTCCAACTTAGTTGTTTGTCAACGTTATCCTCTTCATGACAAGGTTCAGTATTTTTGCTTCCTGTCTGAAATGACACACACCAAAAATGAAGTTTATCTTCACAACTACAAGTACTGTATGCATAATCTTGGTCTCTGAGACATGTGAGATTACTACATAAGTGTCAGAGTCAACATATGTGTTACTGTTCAAGAGTTAATTCACCTGGAACAGTAGAAAATGTAAATGTTATCTCCTTCTAAAAGAAAACCACATTACATTCAATGAAAACCAGAGGATAACAGCCCAGTTCAACTACGAATGAGTAAAGTAATGTCTGATGAGGAACAGTAGAAGGTAAAAAATTAAGCTGAGCAGTTTTCCAAATGTTTGTTAAAAGAGGTGTTATGAATGTCAGGACGCCATCGGCTGATGATGGACACCTCTATCAATGGTCAGAATCAGAAGGATCGAGGGATAGCCCCCAGATTCACCTTAGAAACACCACGAGGGTCCCGAAAGAAGTGAAGCCCAAGATAGTCTATATTAGGAAGAGTGAATCCTTCACTATAAAACCTCCTTCATCTCCATGGAAACCAGCAGGACCTTCATGGTTCATTTCAAACAAAGGCCGAGACACAGGAGAACATATTAGCAGAGTTTTTAAGAGCTGGTATCAAATTTTACTCCACAAAACAGAAAAAGTAAGACCTGATTTCTGGTTTTTAGCCACTTTCTGCCATTTCTGTCCCACATTGATGAGACAGACATCTTTGTAATCAGCAGAGTCTCTGCTTCATGTGACACACTGGGTGGATGGCTTGAAGTGGAAAAATTAGCAGAAGCTCTAAAGTGGACGGTGCTGTTCTCATGTTTTTGCTACGTACCCATGTTCCTTTGCCTGGGATTTGAACTGTGTTAGGTTTGGAGGTTTGGTAGAGCCTTTAAACTGAGTTTTTCACCCCATCATGTTGGTATGCTGCATGTTAGGATTGTTGCTTCAAAGTGTGTGCAAACATCCTCTGGACTGTAGTATCACATGCTGTCTCCTGTACTGGGGATCTAGTCAACAAGAGATTAATGTTTCCAGCAACACAAATCTTCCTCTTGGTAAAAACAACTTTTCATCTGAGTCAAAGAGAGACAGAAAACAGATGCAACCAGGACAGACTCAGACTGTCTCCTGCCAGAAAATAGGTTCTTCTCATTTTCCTGTAAAAGAAACAAAAGAAAAAAGTTTATTATGCATATTCTTCTAGATTATTCTGTCTAGATCAGGGCTATTCAGCTGAGTCCCATAAGAGCTGCAGTCTTGAATCTTTTCAACGTTTCCCTGCTCCAACACACTTGACCTAAATCACCTAAATGAGTCATTGTCAGAAATTCATTGGCTGTTGGATCCATTTTATTTCAGTGAGGTGTGTTGGAGTAGGGAAACATTGAAAACCTGCAGGACTGCGGCCGTTGTAGGACTTATCTAAATAGCCCTGGTCTAAATGGTCCACATGGTCTGGTCAGCCTTAGACTGGGGCTGGCAATATGAACCAAATTTTATATCTCGATATTTTTCCCTGAATCACAATATACGATATATATCTCAATAAATATAGAATTTCTGTCAGCCAAAGAGACAGCTCGAGTTTACAGCCTTCAGTGCTAAATACACTTTTATTTAGGGTTAGGGTTAGGGTCAGCGGCACATGTGCTTTAAAACAGCTGATTGAAATTAAAGTAGCTTTATATTAAATTAAATGCTCCTAAAACTAAATTAATGAAAAATACTTTTCAATGACCTAAACAAAAATAAAACTGTGCAAAATGCAAAAGAAAAGATGCGTTTAACTCTAAACTCTAACTCTATCTCGATATAAACGATATTCCCTCCTTCTGTATCGCGTCCGATAAAGATAAAGATAAAATCTCCATGTATTGCCCAGCCCCAACTTAGACTGTTTCAAACTGAAATGTAAACAACTTGCAGTGGACTAGATGGTATTAGGTGACCTCCACTAGCTTCCAAGTTTCTTCTCCATACATGAAAATTTGTGCTCAGTTCTGTTATTCTACACTGCATCTGCTTATCATGGATCAGTGTATAGCATCATTTATTTATGTGCATTATGCATGAAACCAAACACACCATTGACGCAAAATTTTTATGATTATTTTTTGACAAACTATAAATTGTGAGGTTTTAACCCTCAACTTTGTGTTCTGCTGTTTGGTAGAACAGACTTTTCTGTGACTGTAATGAATAATTTGTGGAAATAAACTCATCTGTACTACCTAGTTTTAAACATAAAATAAGTGCTTATTATCTCATTATTATTCAAGTTATAGTTATTATATTATTAACTCCTACTTTAACCATTTGCTATAAAACACTGAATTATCATCCTCATTATTATTGTTATTATTATTATTATTATTATTATTATTAGTAGTAGTAGTAGTAGTAGTAGTAGTAATAATAATAATAATTAAAAAGAATATTCTTCTGTGGATTTTTCTTAGTGTGAACATAAAAAGATTATAAGAACATTTTAAGAGAGAAATCCCAGGTTTTGGGTTCTGTTATAATAAAAGCAATCCAGGACAAACGTAGCATCTGTATCCAGTCTTCTCTAATCGTCCATCCCATCTGCACAGGGAGTCCTGAATCTAATTACCAGGCTGAGGGATGGGAGTCCCAGGGGGGAAGGGGTTGTAGGGCTGTATCAGCCGACCCAGCGACCAGGAGACCTGCTATCATTTCTGACAACATCTGCTAAGTGGCACATACAAAGAAGGCAGATGCTAATTTCTTAAAAATGTTGAAAACTTGTTCCCCTGCTTATGTCCTCAGCTGCTGTTAGATGGTTTCATTCCCCTTCAGACTCAGTCAACCATTTCTACCAGCAGATTATCACCAGTCCAACTGGTGTTTTACTGACGTCTAGCTGCCATATGAACAGCGGCAGCTGGTTTCTGGTTATTTTGGAAAACAGCTGATTGAACGAAGAACTTATTTCAGTCCCAACGATTTTTTCTCTAAACCCAACCAGGCTGTACCCGAACCAAACCAATGTGTGGAAACATATCAGGCTATATACAAGAGACCTATAACCCTGTCCATATATGGAGCCTATAATTCACAGAATCTTAACAGGCTACTACAGCTGAATAGAATAGAATAGAATAGATTAGAATAGAATAGAATAGAATAGAATAGATTAGAATAGAATAGAATAGAATAGAATAGAATAGAATAGAATAGAATATCTTTATTGTCACTGTAAAAAGTACAAGATTTAAAGGTGCCACCCAATCAGATTCTTATGTATAAAATTAATATAAAATGTACAAATAAAAGCAACACAAGCAAGCTGCAGGTAAATATAGACATAACCTGTGCAATGCTGAGGAAATCTAATTATAATCCTACACAGTGCTGAGGATGAGACACCACTAGACGATTATTGAGACGCTGAGAACAGGAAATGATCCAACATGAGTCCATAAACTCAGGAAACTAATTAAAAATGAGCATCAGGTGAGATGATCCGCAAAAGAAAACGTGAACAGAGCAAATTTTAAACATGAAATTATTCTTGTCAGGATCACAATGGAATCTGATTATTCTCAATGAAAATAATAAAAAATGACAGAAAAACTCATTGATTATAACACGGGTCATTCATGGAAGACTGGCTCCAGTTAGTGGTGTATCCAGGTTGGTAAAAGGGTTCCTCTGACCAGCAGAACGAAGTTTAATAAAGATGATAACAGGACAATAAGAAGAAACTAGCAGGACAGAAAGAAAACTGCATCATGATATTGAGACATGGAGCTGGTTCAAGTTCAACAGTGCTTGTTAAAACTCGGGGAGGGGCAGAGCATCTGTGTGGAGCTTTAAGGTTCTTTGCATACAAAGACATTAACACCAAAAAAGAACCAGAGAAAAGGGAAAGTCTGGGGGTGTCACCAAGGTCATGGTGGAGAGGGGGACAGGGTTGAGGAGGAGAGATGTGGTGGCATGGGAAAGTCACCCCAACATGGATGTGAAAGGATGGAGGAGGCAGGCGGGGTGGAGTGGATGTATAAAGAGGGGGCAGATGGTGGCCCTGGGTGGACGGGGGTATGATGGAGGTTGGGGGGGGTCAACAGTGGGTCCTGTCTCAATGGAGGCTGGACTAACTTGACCCCTGTGATTGACGTTGCTTCCCTCTCTGCTGTTTTGTCACAAACGTTAAGGCTCACTTTATGTTTCTGTGCATTAAAAGAAATAAATTTAGATTTTTTTCCACATTTTCAGGTATATTTAATGACTTTATATACATTCTAGTTTAACCCCTTAATGCCCACAATTATTTAAAACTATTAAAAAATAAATAAATACAGATAAAAATAACTAAAAAAAGAAGACTGGCATAACAAACTAAAATACTATTAAATATTACATAAATGAATATAATAAATAAATACAAACAAACCATAGATACGTTTTATGAAAACAAATTCCTAAATGACAGTAAATAAAATAGAAAAATTAAATAAAGTAATTAAATGAAACAAAACAAATAATAGTGACACTAAAAGGCCATTAGGGGTAAATATGTTGGTGTGTGTGGTCTGAGCCAGTCTTTGTGCTTCCTGTGTGCAGGTGGCTGTTCGGCCTCAGAGTTGTCTTTCCTGCTGCAGCCCAGCGATGTGATCGCAGTCAGGGACCGTCCTCTGATGCTGGACTGTCAGGTCCAGGGCGAGGAACCCGTCACCGTAACGTGGCGCAGGAACGGGACGCCCCTACCAGCCAGCCCACGGTTCCAGGTTCTGGAAAACGGCACGCTGTTGATCCAGAGATTCCAGAAACGCCGAGAGGGCAGCGATGCAGATATGGGAGAGTATGAGTGTGCAGTCCAGAACCGCTACGGCCTGCTGGTCAGCCGCAAGGCAAGAGTCCAGCTGGCATGTAAGTAATGCTGGTATCATCCGACCCAGTCACCAGCAAAACCATAACCATGATCAGGTCATGGATTTTCACATTCCTCATGGACTTCTGGTCTCTTACAAACTACAGTTTGTTATTATTCATCCAGCAGAGGACAGAACTCGTTCAGCAGCTGGTTTTCTGTGCATTGAGCGTTGCGGTCGCTGACCTGAGATCTGGACTTCCACCGGATCATCTTAACACCTTGATTCTTTTCCAGCCATTCTGTCCAGGAGTTTGTGGTTTGTTCAGATGCAGCTTTACTGCAATGTTCTTTTTGGAGAGAAGAGGCTTTCTCCCTTCCTAACAAGCCTTACTGGTTCAGGTTTTTCTAACTTTTACATTTAACATGCCAACACTGAGGCCTGCAGAGTCTGAGATGTTGGTCTTGGTCTGGACCTGCTGGGACGTCCACTCCTGGGAGGATTGGGAGGTGTCCTGAATGTTTTGTTCTCTTTCAGAAGTGACTGCAAAAGTTTCAAACTGGTGAAACAAAAGAAAAAAACCAACCCAACATGTATTTTAAAAATTTCTTAGCAATAAGAAAAACTACATAAAAAAGAAAAAAGTGCTCAGTGAATAAGTTTTCACACATTTAGTCATGAATGCTCTAAATTATGGAGACTCTTTTCATTCCTATACATAAATACTGAAATGAATAAATATTCCATTATATAAATACAAAATAAATGAATAAAATATACATGATCAATAGTTACTACCTTACGTGTTTAATGACGCTCTATTTGTGTTTATTTAATGCTTTTTCTCACCTCTGACGCGGAGGTTGTTTGCTTTGTTTCTTTCTGTTTGCAGCATAACTCAGAAATGTTCTGTACGGCAGCGTTAATACGTGATAAGGTCCCATTCTTTTAAATTTGGGTGACAGCTCCACGCTTCTGTAGTTCTGGACAGATTTTCATCACATTTTCATGAAATCCCAGAAATGAAACTAAAGCCTTCCAGTGGCCTGGTGGAGGTCTGCAGGCTCTTCTGGTTTAACAGTGTTTTTAATTATGTGAAACTTTTGTTTTGTATTACCAGGTTTAAGCATTTTGTTAAACTTAAAACTATATTGAGAAACTACTTCACATAAATCAGCTGTTTTACAAGCTGGATGATACTAACATCTAACATGTTTTTCTTTTGATTTTCAAATATTTGTATTGAATAATTTTATTGAATTTGAACATTCTCATATTAAACTTGCATTATTTATACTGAAGTACAAAAAGACAAAGTGAAATTTCAAAATCAAAATACAGACGTGGCCATTGAAACCTAAAAAGTTCCACATCTCTATAAATGAGTTAAAATGGTCCTAGAGGCTCCCAGAGATGAAAAGTCGGTTCTTTACAGGAGGATTTTTCCAGGCTGACAGTCTCACAGAAGGAGCATAATCCTGGCTTTAAAAAAAAAAGAGTCCAGTAGTTTCTGTGTTCACCAAGTGGAACATTAAACAGCTCTGGATGACATCTGTCCTGAATTCCTGAGTCTTTAGCCTTTCCCATGAGGACGGGTTGTTCTTTTAAAAAGGTGGTGCAGAAATCTGGACTGTCCCTGGACATGTGATAAGGTTTTAATCGGCTGCATCCTCAGCATCCACCTTCACTGCAGTGGTTTAAATTGTGTGTTTATTGTTTGTTTCTGTGCCTTTAAACAAGTTTGATTCTTCGTGGGCATCACTTCTCCGCCTATCAAACGTATCCACTGCTGAATCTTTAGAAGAAAACCCAGACCTCTATTTCTACATCTCCATGTTTAAATCAGCCTTTAAACTTTCCTCAGTAACGCTGAACCTTTGCTCCTCAGCTCTTCCGAAGTTCCACACCCATCCAACATCCATGTCTGTGGATGAGGGAGGGGTAGCTCGCTTCCAGTGCCAGATCAGCGGAGTACCTGAGGCCAGCATCACCTGGGAGAAGAACAGAGTCCCACTGAACACCACAGACAGCAGGTAACACATATGATCTCACAGGTTTACTATTCAAGGTTAAACTTTGTCAGCTCTGAGGTGCTGCACCTGATGGATGAACTTTTCTTTCGGACTTCCTTCTTCAGGTACACTCTCCTCCCCATGGGCATTCTGCAGGTCACCGGGGCCAGGAGGGTGGATGCCGGGGTTTTCCGCTGTGTGGCCGCCAACATCGCCAACATTCGCTACAGCCACGAGGCCACACTGAACGTGACAGGTAGGAGAACATCTGGTGTCATGTGATCTGCTGCTGCTGCTCTGAGGAGGACCTGTTTGAGGAAGTCCAGGACAGCATCAGTGACAGGAAGTTGGATCCTGAATCCTGAACCCAAACTCAGAGGCGGAAATGTGTTTCTGATCTGGGAGTTTATTGGAAAGGCTTGGAAAAATAGCAAATAAAATAGGTTTGGAACACAGTAAATATATTTGTAACGGGGACATGAAGTTGTCACCAGGTGTTGGAAACAATCCAGATGTGGTGAGAAACCAGAACAAAAGTTCAGACATGAAGTTCTTTTTGATGAAATGGAACGACAGGAAGGAGGAGCAGCTTCGCTTTCTCTTTAGACGTGTGTTTGGGATCATCCTCGTTTCATTTTCATCGTCCTGGTAGCTGGCAGCAGGTTTTTATCCACATTGTCGCAGCAGGTCCTTCTTCCTTCAGTCAGATGACGTGTAGAACCAGCCCCCACCATGATGTTCCACCTCCAGACGTCACCGCTCAGGTCTTCACCATGATCAGATGTTTCTGCTGTGACACACACACACCTCAACACTACAGGATTTTTATACAAAAAGTCCGTTTCAGTCTGAGGTGGTTAGATATACATGACTTTCTGATCACATGACTCCTAATGTCAACGATATTACACACACACACAATTCCTGAATTACAGTCAGTCCACCTGAGCTTCGGATCAGCTGATTGAGAAGACTCTCGGCCAGGACGTTGTGTGTTGTGTGGTCAGTTTAGAAGATTTGTGTCCTAAACAAAGAGCTCAGAGGATCACCGGCTGGTTTTTCGCCAGCTTTTCTTGGCTGCTGTGAAACTGGCTAACTTAATGTGTGTTAAACAAAATGACAGCGGAGGTCCAGTTGAGTCAGAATCAGTGACGTTCGGTGAGGTTCGTGGCTGGTGAGGCACTGATTTACAATTGTAAGAACTGAACAGAGCATCTTATTTCAGTATTCATTCAACAGCATGCAACTGGTAATGCTTCCTATTGCATCAGTAGTGCTGGGTAACTATTATATTTTGTAATCATGATTAATCGCATTGTTACGCGCAAAAATGTCTCTTTCCATTAAAAGAAGGGCCACGACTATATAAAGAAAATGCAGTAAATTTTGGTTTGCTAACACGACATCAGGGGTCTCCAATCTGCCACTCTGGACCTTCCACAATGTCTCTAAATACATGGCTAAAATATTTTTTAAATCTATTTTCTTGTCATTACGTTGGAAACCAGGGACTTACTAAAATATTTACATCCCTTAGAAGAAAGTCTGTTTATCCTCTTTTTACAAAGGTTTTATGTTTTTCTTTATTTTAAAATCTTAAAAATTGAAATAAAAATGTGGTTCTTCAAAAATAACAAACATCAACATCAATAACAATATATGGTGGCTCTTTATTAAAAATATATATTAAGGTGACTTTTTGAAAAGTCTGGTAACATCTGCGTCTCTAAAGGAGTTTTATTTAGCTGGCTGAGGGAAAAATGGCTCTT